>CAIGRQ010002720.1:0-11000 GCA_903798375.1 Fraxinus sp. D2006-0159
AAGGGTGTTTAAGACTTTTAACACATAATAATATAGAATAAAGGATAATTAACCAAAAAGTATTGAGATTGTCTATTTTACCAAATATCATTGTTGACTAGATTTTTTAAACAAATCCCCCAAAGAAATATTACATTTTGGAGGGAACATAGAAAATATGGAGAAATTATTGTCCTTAAAAATGGTAAATTGAAGCTAACTGGATGTATAATTGGTCAATTAATGGACTTTATACTATTATGTAGAGATGACAACATGGTGGGACGAGATTGAAATTATTGTCCCTAAAAATGGTAAATTGAAGCTAACTGGATGTATAATTGGTCAATTAACGGACTTTATACTATTATGTAGAGATGGCAACGGGGCGTGGCGGGGCCACCCTGCCACTCCCCCACCCCACCCCGCATTGCCTTAGGTTGGACGGGACGCGGGCCGAGACCTTTTCCTGCCCCGTTTATTTTTTTTTCAATTAACTATTTTTTTTTAATTTGTAATTAATTTTTTTTTATTCTTCATGGGGCAAAGCACCCTTGTCCCACCCTACCCCACGACCCGAGACGTGGTAGCAATCCCCTCTCCGCCAACTCGTCGGGACTGATTTTTTTGATATCTCTACGGTTATGATACAAAGGTCTTTGAGTTGCATATTTTTACAAATGTTCTAAATGAAAGTGTCAAAAATAAAAGGTTTAGGACACCATTGCACTTTTTAAGAGAAATGAGACATTGATTGAAATTATCCCTTAAAATATGACATTAATTGCTTCCTTCAAGTTCTTGTGGAGAGATATTTGGGGTTGACCAAAATACATTAATTTTTTAAATACAAATGAAAAATAAATAAATAAGCATTTTAGCTATTTTAAAAAAAAAAATCTCCTATTAGTTGACAATTGAAGAAACCCTTTTATATAGCTGATTTCAAAACTAAGCCCATGTTTGGTACATATTAAAAATTTTATGTTCATTCTTCTACTCATTTTCAACCACACATTCTTCAATAGAATAATATTTTTCATCGATCAATAACTTTTCCTTCTTTTTCAATCACACATTCTCCATCAATTTACTATTTTAGAATACATTCTTCCAAAATAATGTGGTTCAAATGCACCATAAATCAATATTATTGAAAGAATATGATATATTAATATCTTACATGATAACTTGGTTGACATTTTTTCTAAATGAAGGAAATCTGTGCAGTGATTTGATGGATGCGTACAAAATTAAGAGTGTGGATGTTGTCATGTGGAAGAGTATAAACAAATGTGTAAGTGAGAGTGTAAATGTAACATGGCTATTATTGAAATATCTGGTGAATAATAATAATTTGATGGCCATTATTTGGTAAAAACAAATTTTGAATAGTAGATTTTTGAAGAATGTGTGGTTAAAACGTAGAAAAAAATTCTGAGTTTTCATACAGAATATTTTACTGTTTGAATGTATGATTAAAAATGAATATCTTGAAATAATGGTAGTTAAAAGGGGGCTCAATGTGGTCTGAAATTGTATTGATTTTTGCATATTTTTCGTTTGCACTAAAAATCTTGAATATTGTTATTTATCTTGATGAGTTTTGTCGTTTTCCAACAAATTCTATTAAATCAACCTGTTTTGTGTAATTTAAAAAGTTGATAAAAATACAAGTTAAAATCAACAATTAATTTTAATAACACATTTCATAAATTTCACAATATTTTAACTATACATTTCATTAATTTTTATCAAAATCATTAAAAAAAAAAAAAAAAGATATCTAGCTACACCAAGTAATGACTCTATCCATACTTTTCATTCGCTCTAAGAATCATGACTCTAAATTTACTCGTAACCTTTGTATGTTTTTCGAAACTAAATAAATCAAAATTCATAAATTTGAAAGGTAAATTACAATTTACTTGTTGAAATAAGGGGACCGTTCCACGTGTGCATTGGTATTTGACAAATACAAACGATGAATAATCACATTCTTTAGCCCTTGTATATTCTTATATTTCTTTTCAAAATACATTTTTGTTTTTTTTTTTTTTTTAACATACCCAGTGGGCTTCCTTGTTCTTGACATAGAAGAAGATCACAATATTTCAATAATATTGGGTTGACCTTTCTTAGTAATTGGTCGAAATTTGATTGATATGGAGAAATGTGAGTTGATCTTAGAGGTGGAGGATGAACAAGAAGTTTTTAAATCACACAATACATCCAAGCAACTGTCAACCTCAAGGTGTGCAAGTGTATTGATGAAGATGATCTACAAAGCTCCCAGAAGAGAAAACCTAAAGTTTGTGGAATTCTACGATGAGATGAGAATAGAGAGTTTAAGGTGTGGAGAGTAAAAAGGAGGATACAAGTTTGGAAATTGCAAGCAATGCAAGGGCGAAAAATTCCTATTTAAACCGCCATGATAATCTCATCTACAAAGTCTAGTTAAAAACTTTAAATTAAGCGCTTACTGGAAGACAACTCAATCTCTTACCATTTTATTTATTATGTTTTATGTCATTGCATTGTATGTAGTTTATTAGTGCATTAGTTTTAGGCATATTTTTGTTTCAATAAAAGGGTCATCATATCCGTATTAAGCCTTGTAAAAGAAAATATATATTTGATTCAAAGATAGCACGTTTTTTAAGGCTACAGGGGCATAAACAAAACTGACTATCATACACACCACACACTAACTTTTAAACTAATTTTTTACTCTTATATTAGTTTTCTTTTATCTTTCAAAGGTCCCAGAGATATCGAACAAGAGGAAGCTTAACAAGTTGGAGTATGGAATGGAATGATCCAAAAAGGTTACCTCAAATATCAAAGAAAATTTCGGGGAGTACCTTCTTTTCTTCCCCGCTTCTTTGTATGCTATATTAGATTTTAAGACATTGAGGACAATGTCTACTTTAATTTTGGGGGTGAAAAAATTTTGGGTTTTTTACTTTATTATTCTTGTGTGATTATGTATTTTTACTACTTATCATATAAGGAAAAAAAATTCCTTGTTTATTGTGTGCTTGTGTGGGTTAGATAGTTAGCTGACAATAATGAATATATTTGAAATTATGTGGTGATTTATGAACAGTGGATATATTACATGCTTATATTAATTGGTTTTTATCCATATGAAACTTGATATTATTTGCACGCATACTTTAAGTTTAGCATCATAAAATAATGAGTTGATGCATATGCTTGATAAGTTGAAATATTCGAATTTAGCCAAAAAAAAAAAACCATTATATTCTACAATCTTTAGATCAAATTTAGCATACTTTGGGGTGATTAAAATGTCGTAAGAAGATATTGATATGAATGGGGATTACATGTGTGTAAATATTTATGTAGATTATCTAATGCTTACAAGATAAAAATTAGGTGAAAATCTTAAGTTATGGATCGATTTTTGAAAATGAGTATTAAATAAGGAGCATTTCACTAATTATTGCACAAAAAAGAGCTATCTAATTGTAAAACGTTTATTCGTAATTTAGATGACTCAAGTGATTAAGTCTGCAAGGGTATTTAAAACTTTGTGCTCTATGGTCATCTGATTTGGAAGTCATCAGCTAGAAGCTCGCTACAAATGTAATTTAGAAATCTTAATGGAGAGAAGTCTGTACATAAAACAAAAATAACAAAAAAACAAAACAAATCTGGAAAAAATGATGGTGCACGAAATAGAAGACGCGCTATGTGCCTTGGTTAAATCTCAAACACTTATTTGAGAAAATTAGATCTTTGACAAGAGATTATTAGCCTAGTTGAGTTTTGGAGGTTGAAGCAATAAAATTTTTGAATAATACTTATTGGTTGAAGTATTGACTTGTAATTAGTAAGATCTCCCTACACTAGAGAGGGTGGGGAGATAGTATAAAGATTAAACCTTAGATTATATCTTGCAAAAAGAGTACAAAGAATAAGTTTACGGGTTAGTGAATCTTAAGAGAGATGAACGAAAAAATTTGACCATCAAGGTCGGGAATTGAATCAAATCTTGAATTTTTAATAATTTACTTGATTCTTTACATACACATTAGTTTTACACCGGAGAAAGTTGATATTAATTCGGTAATGTGACCTTGAAGTAGTCCATATATTTAACACAATCTTGAGACAAAACAACAAGTTATCTAACTAAAACGTTTTGTATGTTTATGTGTTGTCGGATTGAGTTATGATTTTGTTTGAGGAAAAAGAAATGTTTAAGTTTGGGGTGTTCGAAAAGTGTATTTTATACACTTATTCGACATTTAGGGTGTGTTTGAGCCACATTATTTTGAAAGAATGTATTTTGGAATATTAGATTGATAGAGAATGTGTGGTTGAAAAAGAAGTAAAAAATTATTGATGTGATGAAAAATATTATTTTATTGAAGAATGTGTGGTTGAAAATGATTAGAAGAATAAGAATGAAAATTTTAATGTGTATCCAACATGGACTTAAATATGAATATTTTGAAGTTCTTTTGATTAATTATGGTCTACTTCATTACCTTTTATCAGGTGAAACCCGATGAATAAAAGAGGGATTGAATGAAATAAGCAAAAATGGGCGAGAAATGGTGAAATCCAAAGGATGGAGACTAAATTGCAACATTCCAACAGTTGATTTGGACTACAAAATGAAGATTGAAGATGATTCGGGGTTCAATTGGATGCAATTAGCAACTAAAGGGTCGAAATTGCAAGAGAAAAGGACTTAAAAGAATCAAGAATCACATTCAAAGACCAAAATGCAAAGTTTGAAAGCTTATATAACTTGGCAACTACCCCAGTTATAAAGTTGAGTGACCACTCGGCTTGAATGTTCAAAAAACGTGGCTGAAAATCTTGCCTGAGCGAGTGCCCAGTTTCCTATTGGGCGACTACCCAAGCAAAATCTGGTTGTTTCCTTTTTCTTCAAAAAATCCTACTTGAAACCCACTTTTTACACAATTTTTGACCTAGTTTCACCTTTATAAATACTAGACATGGGCATCCAAAATGGGGGAGCTCTCATACACCAAGAATTCATTAATTAACATCATAAAAAATAAGCCAAATCATTGTTGTTGTGAGAATTAAATGGCAATTACAAGTTTTCAAGAAATTGGAATTTCGATCTTGATTTATGGAGAGAAAACAAGAAGATATATTGAAGATTCATCAAGAAAATCATTGAAGAGATTCAAGATTTCAAGATTCATCCTTGTCTTCTTCATCAATCTTAAATTCGGGTTATGTTCTTCCGACTAAACATGTTTTCTTGTAATTTTGTAATTCTAGGCTAGTTTTCAATTACTAAGATGTATATGAACTACTGTTGTGAGGTTTTAATATAACTTCGTTAATTTGATGCCCAATGTGTGCTTATTTTTGGATGATTGTTATATGATTTAATGACTTTTCAATTACTTGATCACTAAATGGATTTTTTTTTTGTGATTTTTATTGATTTTGAGAGAAATAATAGGATAGAAAGCACATTATAACAATTATTGTAAAGTCTAATAAGTGATAGAGATATGTCTCTATACTTTGCATAATTTCTATGGATGTTTTAACTTTTTAATGCATGCTTTCATATTCACATCTTTCATAGAGATATAAAGAGGTTACATGATGATATCGAAAGATGCTTTTAATTAACTTAGGAACATTGATTAACAACAATATGATCATATTGTCAAGTAATTGAATTGTATTAAAACGGATTAATAAGGAGATTCCAAATCTTAGTATCTTCTAATTTATATTTACAAACACTAGATAAATTGCTCATTGGAATAATTAGTTTAATTAGATAATTTAGTATAAAATCATTCAAACACAATTTACTATTCGATTAAGGTGAAGATTAATTGAATCTAGTTTAAGTACATAGTTCTTGTGGGAACGATATTTTACTCTTCACTTTCTTACTTGTTCGCAATAATGTACGCTTGCGAGAAATCAAATGTATCAATGACGTTTTACGTGCGTAAGATCCTCTGCCGTCCAAGTAGTTACTAGAGCCATTGAATCCACTTAAAAGAAAGCTAAAATTAAAAAGGAATAGTTGTAGTTGTGGTCCCAACTTTTCATTTTTTTTGTAGATTATATTCAAACATTTTATTTTTGTTACTCACAGTCTCAAACATTTAAAACTTCATATTCCTTCTCAATCCACCCTACCCAAAATTTCTTGATACTACTTTCATGTTCTCCAAAACCTCACTTTATGTCATGTTTGAACTTTTCTCTAATCAATTTTTTCTCTAACAATGGTTACATTTTTCAAGGACTTAATTATGGCCAAGAAAGCGGCAAAAGAAGGTTATATTGTTTAATTAGCATTCCAGGCTAAACTCGTTAGTGCAGGGATGATGATGTAAACTCATTAGCATGCTCATTTGAATACTTAATCACCATTTAGACGAATAAGTGGTTTTTTTTTTTTTGGTTATCGATAGGTTTAACTCATAGTAATAGTCAACATAATGTCCTATAGACATTAGAAAAATTGTTTATGCCTTGTACAATTAATAGAGACAATCTTGTGATTTAATGAGTTTTTAGGTATTCGAATTCGAGAAAGAATATTTCGTGTCGTACATAGAAATAAATTTGACTTCACGTGAAAGAGGTTGTTAAATATTTTAAAATAATCAATTATCGATCTATACACAAATTAGGTTAAAAGATAGAAGTTGATGATTATAATGGGGGCTATTGGTAGAGTCAGATTCCCGATACATTTGTCTCATATAAAACTTTTCCATCTCATTTTCATTTGTATTTAGATAGTATTTAGTAGATATTTAGCTATTGTTGACATCGGTTTCTGCACGGATGACGTAACCAATAGATCTCGCCTCCACTCACATTCACGTAGCCTTTTCCTTACACATACACTCTTGCTATCAAGTCAGTCAATATATTTTGGGTGAGACATGAGAAAGACGCGAGCCACAATAGTGGTCGGGCACCAAGGGCATGAGAAAACAAATATGTGAAAAATATTACTTAAGTGTGTAAAATTACATTACCTTAAAATGACACTAAGTGTGAGCTTTTATAGTAGAAGAAGATGTATAACTATCGTTGGATAAAAAGATGGCCGAGACGTTTTCTCCTTAGTGTCACTCCATCAATCCTAGGTTCAGAAGCACTAAATGTTTTTGAAAAGTAGCACCATATAGCCTAGGCATGACCTCTAAAAAGTAGATGACAAGTTAACCGCAAAGCTTGTAGAGATGTTACTTCAATCCAATCGGGTGGAAGATCTTATACGGAAGATCTCTTGGACTAGGTGAAGCTAGAGATGTCTCATCTCATTACAAGGTTAATTCCCTCGGATTCAATCTGCAGTAGGTTATAACACCTTGCCTAAACAATAGAGGGTTAGCCTACGAATGTCACCTTGACTGAGGTGATGCATCACTTTGACTATCTCAATATATGGCCTTAGCTAGGCCATTTAGGACAGTGAAGTAAAGTGTGAGCCTTTAGATTGCTAGCTGACTAGGGTTCCTACTGGCCATTGTTTGGAACCTCATTATAAGAGGTGTAACAATAGTACCCCGAGCTCAGGTATGGAGCATTTTATCTTTTGGCAACGTTCCTACTTTTGGGTTTGGTAGAAATAAAGTGTGGGGTGATCTATTATCAAAGTGTTCTGGCATTGAGTGTTTATCTTCCTTTGGTGAGGCGATTGTTTGATTCGTTTTGTGTTTGAGCACAAAACAATAGTCCTCCAAATCCAAATATGAATATTATAATTTATGGATTTAAAATGTTGAAGTGATATCCTAACACCTTATGGGGTAGTTATGCAAGCAAATTTGCAGAGATGAGGTCCAGACGTGAAGGATGAGTAGACAGATCAGTTGGGAGACATATGTTCGTCTGGAGGGAATTGGACTCCATTGAGTTTGAGGTATGTAATTTGAAACAAGAACTTCATGAATCAGAGTCTCAAGTGGCTGCCTTGATGAAGAGGATCGACCAATTCAATGAATACCAACTCTTCATAGTTAAGGTCTTCAAAGCCTCGAATGGAGAGAAAGCTGAGCTAAGGCAATGGTAGAAGCCTACACAGTCCAAAGGACCAAAATTATATTGATAATTTTGACAAGACTAACGACTATGATGTTTTTCAAATACTGGTTCTTATAGAATGCCTAGGAGGTGATGACTCATCGAAGGAGGTCCATCCAGAACTGGATATAACCTTCTTAGAAAAAGAGTTTGATGGGCTAATTAGAGATCGACCTAATATTGAGGCCCCGTCGATGAAGCTCAAGATGATGAGGAGGCTCCGAGAAGAGGTGCATTAGTTGTTGTAGATGATGTGGTCGCTATTGGATGAAAAGAAACGTGGTCTCATCCCGATGACCAAGGTGACTCCTCCTAGGCGTCACCCCATCAATCCTAAGTCTAGGGTTCAATGTTTCTGAAAAGCAGCTATCCTATAGCCCGACCTCTGGAAAGTAGACTCACAAGTTGACCATGAAGCATATGCTACAGAGATGTTTCTTCAATCAATTACGGAAGATCTTGTACAAAATATTTCTTGGAAGAGGTGAAGTGGGAGACGTCTTCTCTCATTAAGATGCTAATTGCCTCTGATTCACTCTGCAGCATGTTATAGCGGTTGACGCGATGCAACACTTGAGCTACCTCAATTATGGCCTCAGCTAAGTCAGTAGGATAGTGATGTGAAGTGTTTGCCTGATTGAGCTTTCTAGTTGATTGGGATTCCTGTTGGTTGTTGTTTAGAGTTTTATTAGAAGAGGCGTAACAATTAGTAGTTATTAGTACAAACCAACAAAACATTCGCCATATTTTTGGTTTATTTTTAATTGCAAATTGATTAATTTTAAATTTAAATCTCAATTCTTGTGGGAATGGTATTCGTTATCATTTTAGACTATTACTTGTCAACTATTTCATATGCTTGCAAAATTTTACCTAACAATAATTGTGAAACATTAAATTGGTTTATATTAAGGTGCGTGATTGTTTACATTAGTTTATGGAAGGGTTTACTTGAAATAATAGTTTTTTTTTTTTTTTTCAAATCAGAAATAATAGATTATTATTTATTAAAAAATAAATTAATATTAATAGTTTTAATTTGAGATTTTTTAAATACATGATAAATCAAAAGTAAAATAATATTTTTAATCATAAATAATTGATTATTAGCTGTAAGGATTAAATTAAAATTAATAAAACGGCAAAGATTAAATTAAAATAAACAAATTAAAATATAATTTGATATGGGGGAAGTGATAACGATGGCAAAAAGACCGAGGAACAAGAACCAACTGTGATTGGTCTAATTGGCGAATGACGTCATTTTTCTCCTTCACAACTTCAGAATTGTTCGCCATAACACCACGACAGTACCTAAACATCTTAATTACCCCTCCCCCCAAAATTGAGGCTTTAATCAGAACACAAGAAAGATGCAGCTACGGCCATCTCTGAGGTTGAGGGACTCGTTCAAGAACGCTTACATAAAGAAACATGATGGGCTAATTAGAGATCGACCTGATATTGAGGCCCCGTCGATGAAGCTCAAGATGATGAGGAGGCTCCGAGAAGAGGTGCATTAGTTGTTGTAGATGATGTTGTCGCTATTGGCCCTTAGGTTTTTGCATTTTATTATTTTTTAAAGGCTTCGGCCTTTTCTTTTGTAATTCACTTCCAATAAATGAAATTTCATTTTCTTCTAAGTGTTGTAACTTCTTCCTTTGTATGTATGTTATTTATTTATTTTCCTTCAAGTGTAATTGTCTCTTTATAACTAATAACACGTTGCCTTCAAATAATGAACTAACATATTAACTCCTTAACTTGACCTCGGATAGATTAGGTCTAATAAGTCCTCTTAAATAAAACTTTGTAAAGTTAACAAGTGTCGATGCCTCGGCATTTGTAGTAAAATTTGTAAAACTAAATGTTGAAACCTCAAATTGAATGACAAGTTCATAAGCTCTATTTAAATAATTACTTCATGTATGGTGAATTGTGCATCCATACAAGAAATAATGGTTTCAATAAATCTCGGCTCCACTCATGCCCACATAGCTTTTTTCTTATGCACTTGGATAAATCGTCAGGAACACGTAACCTTTTTCAAAGGTGGGAGGAGGTGACTGCATCATTCTGGAGGCCAAGTCAATCAATATATTTGGGTGTGGGACTTACGGAAGACATGAGCCATAATAGTGTTTGGGTACCAATGATATGAGAGAACAAATGAGAGTAATTTTACTTGATTTTATAAAATTGAAAAAAATAAAAAATCTAAAACTTACATAAAGAAACTTGAATGCAATCTTAACAGAATGAAATCCGAAAAGAAGCAGCAGCAGTCCCAGAATCAGCAGAAACTTCTGGATGATAAAGAAGACGATGATAATAATAGTTCAGATAATTCTAAGACTGGAGGGTTCCTTGTTCTTTGTAGAGAATTGCTGATGGTGCTCTCTTGCTGCTATTGCTGTTTCTGCTGTGGAGGTAAACCCTATTTTACTATCTTTACTATGTATGTGTGTGTGTGTAGATTGGAAGTTTATTTGGATTTTAAATTGATACAATTTTTTTGCAGTGTGAATTTGTGCCTTTGAAGTGAAATTCAAGGAAATTCAGTTTGAAGTCAAATTGTTTCTAATTCAAATTCTGATGTCAAGTGCCTTTAGTTTATTAGGTTCTTTTTTCGTTGTGTTTCTTGCTGGAATCAAAGGTTTCCTGTGTGACTTTTTGTTTTTTCCTTGTACATTTATTTGGGTTTTAGTCTATTAGCTTTACTTTGTCACTGCAGTATGTATCCAAATTGGGATCCGGAGCTTGGTATGCTTTTATCAAGATGTGTATTTCCTATGTTAAGCATTTGATTTCATCCAAATCAAATGAAGTATGTATCATTTGTTTTTTCCTTTTACATTTATTTGGGTTTTAGTCTCACTGAAGTATGTATCCAAATTGGGATCCAGAGCTCGGTATGCTTTTATCAAGATGTGTAT
>CAIGRQ010002762.1:0-23115 GCA_903798375.1 Fraxinus sp. D2006-0159
GAGAGAATCAAATCTCGTAAGACAATTGCTGGTGTTTCTTGGTTAATAAAATTCTCCTCTTCCACAAAATTCTTGGTTGTTGTGTGATCAATTAAAACTTCATATTGCTTATACTCTTCTTCTTTAATTATTTGGCCGATTTCTAACAGAAATACTGTAATACATGAAATAAAACTGGAAACATTACTTAAAAAGAAAAACAACAGAACAAACGAACCATCATCTGGTTTTGTCATTGATTGGAAATATAAAAATCTAATTATTTTTTTGTACCACCTCTTCGCCCTACTCCTCCTTGTGCTCCTCGCGCCGCGCCCCTTGGCTTCCTTGTCAACATCCTCATACGGCTTCTTCTCGTCCTCTTCTTTCTTCATCTGCTTTTCCTCTTCATCTTCAGAATCATCATAAAGAAGAGCTAACTTGAGCCTCCTCTCATCCCAAGAACCAAACGAGAAATTAAAATTAATTTCCACGCCATCAAGGACGAATGCGCCACCATTTCCCTCAGACGTCTGGTAAATCAAAGGCTCGCCACTTTTTGAACTCTTCAAGGAAGAAATTGGAGCCGCAGCAAGAAGTCTCCCCATATAACTAGTACCCGAATTGTTGCAATTTTTAGACAACATATGCTTATCAGAAATTCTCTTCATGTCCTCCTCATCGCCCGTGGAGGATTTCAGACCCGAACTCTCACCAACCTGAGAAGAAGAGTTGGCCATAGCAAAGGGTGAAGGTGTTGGCATTGCCATTGCTTTGGTACTAGGGTAATCTGACTCAACTTCAGATTCAGACGGCGAATATTTAAAGAAGCTGAGTTTTGGGAACTTTTCCTTCTTCAAGATGTCCCTTAGACATATGTACTTATATTCTTGAACCATTGGTGGAGAAGAGTAGAAGGGTTTTTCAAAGGTTACAGGGTTTGGTGAATACGATGAGTATTCTGAGGAGATTTGTATAAATGGTTAATTAGTTTTGAGGTCTAACAACGAAGACTAATTCACATATGTTCATATATTTTCGACCAAACAAAAACGTCGGAAAACTTACTGTACAACTTGATTGAATACAAAATCACGAAAATAAATAAAATAATGAAAAACCCCGGTGAATAAATGATTTTGAAAATTGAGTACATATATTTTCAATTTTAGAAAATAAAATTAAAAACCATATTTAATGAAAATTACGATGAAATCAATAACATTGTGATCCAACACCAATGAAAATTGAGTTTGGAATGCATTTTGCGTGATTCCACCATTAACTCGTGGTTCACTGTCACCTAGAATAGTTGTAAACAGGATATTCTATAGCATTACACTAGATTCAAAGGTCAAAAAAGTGTAACATTGGTTTCAACAACTCAGAAAGTAGCTAGCTACAAAGTACTTAACACTCACGTTTAATTACAAAGCAAAAATTGCACTCACGCCTTTTTTACATGTTAAAGTTGGTCAATATATATACATAATGACAAGTTAACATGAAATTCTTGTTTCAAGTAGAGACTAGATAATAGCACTCCAAGAATTATAAGAATCATCGTCATAATCTTATGTCCATTTTAATGAAAACTTGGATATATTACTATACTTACTATTTTACATTACATGGTAAATTAAAGTTTTATCACCCACGTTCGAAATATTTCTAGCTAAAGAAAGAAAAGAATTTTGAGTGATGAGAAATTAAGCAATTAATAAATAGCTCGATGGTCTCTATTTGTATTGATCCCACTTAACTTCGTAAAACAGAAAATATTAACATAACGAACGTCCAATTTCTATCTATAGTTAATTTTGGTTAGTTGATACATAACGAAATATAGATAATTAATAACTCTAACATAGATATAGAAGGAAAGTTCACAAGAGATCCTCCTTGAATAAGGTAGAAAATCTTAGTTCCTTTAAACATTGCAATACTTGAGAGTTTCATAGGATAGGAACCTTAAATAAGATAAGATTAACGATATTTATCATTGTGATGATGAAATATTGGTGATGTGGCAATCCATTATCCTTAACATTTTTCTCTCTTTTTTTTACTCATCTCTCTCATTAAAATTGAATTGTCCAATCTCTTTATTTCACGTACCGCTACATCACCGATGTTCCATCTTCACAATGATAAATAACAATATTCATAAGATAAACATTCAAAGTTCGTTGAAATACTGTAATACATGAAATAAAACTATATACACTTTCATCTGTTCAAACGGGAAATTAACTGGTAAGATCTAAATTACTTAAAAGAAAAACAATAGAATAAACACACCATCATCTGGTTTCATAATTGGTTAGGGATATAAAAATCTAATTATTTGTATGTACCACAGCCACCTCTTCGTCCTACTCCGTCTTGTCCTCCTCGCGCCCCTTGCCTTCCTTTTTCTCGCCCTCACATGGCTTCTCCTCGTCCTCCTCTTTCCTCGTCTGCTTTTCCTCTTCATCTTCAGAATCATCATAAAGAAGAGCTAACTTGAACCTCCTCTCATCCCAGGGACAAAGCGAGAAATTAAAATGAATTTCCACGCCATCAAGGACAAATGCACCACCATTTCCCTCAGGCTTCTGGTAAATCAAAGGCTCGCCACCTTTTGAACTCTTCAAGGAAGAAATTGGAACCGCTGCAAGAAGTTTACCCTTATAGCTAGTCCCCGAATTGTTGCAATTATTAGACAACAAGTGCTTGTCAGAAATCCTCTTCATCTCCTCCTTATCACCCGTGAGGGAATTCAGACCCGAACTCTCGCTAACCTGAGAAGAAGAGTTGACTCTGGCACTAGGGTAATCTGACTCCACTTCAGATTCAGACTGCGAATATTTAAAGAAGCTGAGTTGTGGAAACTTTTCCTTCTTCAAAATGTCCCTTAGACATATGTACTTATATTCCCGAGCCATTGGTGGAGAAGAGTAGAAGGGTTTTTTAAAGGTTACAGGGTTTGGTGAATTCGATGAGTAATCTGAGGAGATTAGTATAAATAGAGATGGATGTCACAAAAAGTTAAGGATAACTCAATTGAGCTTGCTTTAGTGAATGTATAGTGCTGGATTTGTCATCCAAATTGGATTGGATTTTTCTAAAATAATATTATTTCCTTTATTTCATGCATTTTTTATTGAAAAAATATTATTTCCTTTATTCCACGCATTTTTTATACTATTTCCATAATTAAGAATATTGTTAGCTCTTCTGATTTATTACTAAAAGTTAGAATCATTATGTAGGAACACAACTATTGTAATTCTTTCTTCATTATAATTGAATAAAATCTCTAATTTTTCTGTCAAATTAAATTCTTGTTTTTGTGTTCATTTCAATATTGTGATCAATACTTCATATCGTGTCATATAACTTCATTTCGTCCCGCCTCCCCAACAAGTGATATCAAAGCATACATAATCCTTGTTCAGTACCCAACATATAGGTGAGTTGCTTAGCATGATGGGGGTGGGTGTTGGAGGTTTCCACGTACGAATATCAGTAAGTTTTCTTATTTCATGTCCGTGCTTTCAATTACAAAATGAGGGAAAAAAAAAAAAGTTTATTATTCTGTACACAATTTAAGTTTATGTTTTAGCTTAAAATTTTTTAAACTGACCAAACATAATTGTTATACACATATTTTGTGGGAAATACAACTCGCTACTCAGCCATTATCTATAATTTTCATATGAACCACATTTTTTTTCATATTTTTAAAAAAAGCTGATTAAACATTTTCACACTTCCTCTCGTCCGAACCATAATGATTTGTCTAATAAATCTTCTCTTTTTACAACTTGTCGATATAGAATCCACAACTTATATGCACTTAAAAGTTCTCTTTTTACAACTTATATATCCTAATTGGACAATATATAGCTTAATTTGAAAAAAATCTAGTATAAGCAGCCCAAGAATCTAATAAATCATCTTGTGTTCTCGCACATTTTTTTGGCATCGTTACTCTCTTGAATATTAGAGTGATTTTGTTACTTAATACGTGGACTTTCACTCATCATTTTTAATTATTTTCGAGGTCTAGCTATAGACTAAGACTAATTGATTTATGTTCGTATAATTCGGACCAAATAAACACAATGTCGAAAAACTTACTGTACAATTTGATCAAATATATATTCGCAAAACTAAATAAAATAACGAAAAATGCCATTGAATAAATCATTTTAAAAATTGAATATAAATATTGTCAATTTTGGAATAAAATTAAACCATACATAATGAAAATTATGATGAAATAAATAACATTCCTTTCTAGCACCAATGACGAGTGAGTTTAAATTGCATTTTGATTGATTCCACCATTAATTGTATGGTTTATTGCCACCTCGAGTGGTTTTAAGTAGGATGTGTCTAGGATTACTCTGGATTAATCAAAGGTCAAAAAGTGAAACATCAGAAAATAATCATTATTACAAGGGAAATGCTAGATGTACACCCTTAATGTACATCATGAGTGACAACCCCTTCACACAGGGGGTGAGGCCCACAATTTTAAAAATTGTGGGTCCCACCTTCATGTGAGGGGTTATCAAAATGAGTGTACATCAATGTATTATTCTTATTACAAAGTACCAAACACTTACGTTTAATTAAAAAACACAAATTGTCCTCGCTCTTTTTTACATGTTAAGGCTGGTCCATGTATAAATAATGACAAATGAACATGAAATTCTCGTTTTAAGTAGAGACTACATAATGGAAATCCAAAAATTATTGGATTATTCGACATAATTTTTAAGTCAATTTTTAAGTAGAGTACAGATCTATCAATTTTTTTGGTCAAAGATTCTTTGATAATTTAGATTGCAGACTATTTTAGCCAAAAATAGCAATAACGCAGTTTAGTTATCATCAAATAATGAGTCCCAAAAAATGCAATTTTCAAAAAATTAGCCAAAACTATCTACCAATATTAGCCGTGGCAAGTAGATTTAACCATTTTAATTTTGTGAGTGATATCACAGCAACCCAAACAACCAGTTGATGCCACATCAAATGGATGATAATTTTGGTTTGGTCAAGGAATATTTTCCATCCATAAAATCAATCAAAATCTAAGCACAAAAGGGATCGGGAAGTAGTAGTCATAGACGTGCAAGAACTACTACTTGAGTAAAACACTCCAGCAACAGCAAATATACAAGAACATGCAGTACTAGTTTTTGTACATAAAGGAAGATTATAGAACATTGTCGACTTTTGAAACCTCAATGAGCAATGAACCAGATGAGACAAATTAGGATAAGAACACCTCCTCCAACCATCAGCTTCATGTGAAGATTTTGCAACCACATTTTCCGACGTAGCTGCCTTCCTTGCCTTTGAAAGCTGTCAGCCTGAACAGATTGCCGTACACAAATAAACTCTCTTCTTTTTCCAGGCACATAAAGCAGCAAGAAAGATAATACTCACCTGGAACTGAAGGTTTTCTGTTTTATCCACCAGCAATTCTATCTTTTCTCCGCGATCCAAAACCTGCACAACGGAATGTCTAAATATTGGTCATCCAAAATTATAACAAGTTTCAATTGGCTATGAGCACTTGGAAGAAAACAGATTCATAGGAATCAATGGCTTCATCATAGCCTAAATCAAATTTTCCCACGACAAGTAGAATACATATATGTAACTCACATCAAAGAAACAATATGTGTCCCACCTTAACTTCAATATCTTCATAAAATCAAGCTACAAAAAGCTAACCTACACTGGATTGCTATCACCATGTGAATCCCAATCAAATTATTCCATGTGGAAATTAGGGGGTGTAGTTTCATTGATGTTTATGCATGTACTGCAATTATAAGCATAAAGAATAATAACCCTGAAGGGCAGCTCAATTGGTCAGGCCTTGGGTTTGCTTGAGTTTGCTCCCCAATGGTCATCAGTTCGAATCCCCTCAAGACCACTGAGATGAGTACCCGACCATAAACTTCAGGGCCCCGCGAAATTAGTCGAAGTACACGCAAACTGGCCCGGACATCCACGATTATCAAAAAAAAAAAATAAGCATAAAGAATAATAAATAAATGAAATATTAACTAATCCAACCCAATTACTTCACATTATCTCCTTAAGACAATTTGTTTCCTCTGCTGCTCCAAGGACTCGAGCAATTGCATCCAGAGTTCATACGGATTTTCTATTCCAAAGGAAGTTGCACCCAACACAATGGAAATGAAGAATTGAAGAGGGAGAAAAAATATTTTTTATTTTTTTGAGGGCATAAATGGAAGAAGCGATATTGGTTATTAGTTTAAGACCCATGACTTTTCAGAAAGTTGCAACTATTGCAAGAAGTGGTGGGATAACAGATACAAGGGTCTGGAGAGGAAAGTGTTCAATTGTTTAAGTGAAGGGTCACACCAGCTAGGCAAAAAATTTAAACATTTTATTTATATTTAAACATACCATTAGAACGTGACACTGTTTTGCCAGAAACAGCTTACCCAATAGATCGGGTATAAAATTCAAAGTGTACACTGTTTGGGTTTTAAACACGACTATTCAGAATTCGAAAATAGGACATCTTCCGACGGGTAGGTCCTCTCACGCACAAAACTTGGATACACCTAAGGGTTCAACCCATTTGTAAACTAATCCACTTTTTTCTTTTCCCAAACAATGTGGGGCAACAACCAAAATATAATAATTCCTCTTTCCATTTAAATTTTCCAAATATATACTCTCTTCATACTTCTCTCCTAATCAATGTGGGATAAAAGTCTTTCCTTTTCTCACATATAAAGGACAATTCCTTCATTCATCCTTTCTTTAACTCTAACAGGGGTGTATGGCTTTGAAGCAAGACATTCCTACTAGGATAGCGTGTCCGTGTCCGAGTCATGTCATGTTAGGCAGTGACACTCCAGAACATGTATCCGACAAGTCACATGGCTAATGGCTTATCCTATTTTCTAAATTTCTGACACTCAAGGATAATTTAGGGACATTCATATGTCTCACGTGCCATGTGTCGTAATCAAGTGGCTATGTCAATGCTTCTTAGGCATAGGATAACGAATTTACGTCTTACGACTCATGAAAATATTAAAGATCTCCAATTCTCAAAGTATCCATTTTCGGTTTTGATGCATTAATGAAAAAGCATACAAACTGTGCTTTCCACAGAATGCTTAAATTAAATAGAAAAATCATCCCACCCCAACCCAACCCCTTTAACACACACACACACACACAGAGAGAGAGAGAGAGAGAGAGAGAGAGAGAGAGAAATGTTATCATGCAAACATATTCCATTTTTTTAGCCCGGTTAGCCCAGCACAGTGTTCAAGGCAACTATGTTTGGTCAATTGCATGGAAATTTTGATTTCCTTTTCTTAGCAACATGAAATTAGGTTTCACAGCCACATACCCATCTGAAAAATTTACCAATCTGCTACAGTAATATGTATAGCACCAGAATATCAACAAGCCAGTAACTTGATTCGATAATCAAATCACGTATTCAGAAAGCATAATCATCCCAACAACAAAGCAAATTAACTGCTTCAGTTCACTTCCTTATATATAAGCAGAAACATGGTTAAAACTAGTCATAATCAGTAGTTACGAATTCTTCTTATTTCTTTGAAACCTATATTAGAATACAAAATCTTTCAAACTGACCCAGATTTGTAAGCAATCATTTATACCTATTTTCTGAACAATTTTAAGTTTCCTGACCAGAATGTAATGCATAAAGGTTTCAGAAAGCATTAGAGAAATGTTACATTTTTATGCAATAAAAAAGAAACAATGAAAAGACAATATGATGATTTAGGGGACATGACCATAGGAAGTTAGGAACGTGAAAACCAGTTTTATCAAGGGCCATATTTTGGAATAGTCCCTTTTAAAAGCAAAAGTGAAAACACTTCCACCTTTTAACCTAATTGGAAATATGCCAAATGACCTTCATTTGTTTCCACTATTTTTTTCTCTTAAGAGGATCAGGGTCACAATGACTACCCAATAGAAATGTAGCTTGGCGAAGTGAGCTTTCGCTTCCGTGTCTTCAAAATCTCATTATCACCTTCCGAGATGAAACCTTCCGGTTTAAAGATGGCTCCTTGTGAATTATGCCATGATAAATTCTTATATATTGTAAAGGCACATCCCAACTCAACAAGCTAGACCCCATGGTTGAGTTCGTCGAGTATGTACTTAACATTAGACTCACGCTGGTAGAGTACATTTTTAGTTTGTTAAGTTTTGTCCATGCAAACTCTGCTCACTGCTTGTCTTCATACATGCTCAAGAGATTTTGTTCTCTCGGGTAACTTCTGAGACCATTGTCTTCTTTATCCCGCAAATCATCTCTATTAGTATCTCAATACTCAAGACAATATAAAACTCAGGGCAACCTTCTGCAAATTGGTCTTAGTTTTTTAGTCTTCCTTTTTCCCTCTTTCTTCATTTTGGTAATGTTAGCTGTCAGGGGCTAGCGAGTTGGGGGATAGTTTAGGATTTTTAGTTGTTTGAAGATTAATTAGGAAGGAATTAAACATTAAATTACTTTTCATTTCTCTCTCTAACATTGGACTTCTAAGAAAATTTCATGCTTTACCAATGAGTAGGACCCGTACTCATAGGTTCCATGATATAGAAGTCTAAATTAAAATAGAAAGGAGATTAGACAGGTGAATCAGGATCAATAAAATTAATCAGGTAAAAAGAGAGACACGGGATGGACAAAAATGGCTTGTGGTTAGTGGGATCTCGCGTTGCCTTAATAGGGAATTTCCTTTTCAAAGTTACGGTCGAGATTAAAATTGAAACATGACTATTAGCTCCCTTACCTAAAATGTATGTCATCTACTCATCAAAATATTTTCATTAGCTTTTATGATTCCAATCATTTTTCTCCTAGTAAAATATTTGTCTCCCATAACAACAAAATAAGTAACGAATCAGCAGCAATTATAGACAACAAAGGAAAAGAAAGAGGAACAAATCAGTTCATTATTAATTACCAATAAAAATAAGCATAATTTAATAATCTGCATGCGATTTCAAGCTGAGCATGACAATAAACCACGATATACTCTCTATAATCTGATATTCTTGCTACCTTTTAAACTGGTAGATGCAATGTTGATTTACCTTCTCAATATTGTCCATCATTATCCCTTTGACTTCTGTTATTTGAGTTTTCAATTTGGACAGCTTACTTATTTCTTCTGGATGGTTCATACAATATTGCATGTGCTCTTTAAGCCTTGGCCTAATATAACATAACAGAACATTAAGTCGATGAACTCACTATTAAGTCGAGAACAATGCAGAGACAGTAGAAAATAAAATTCATCAAGCATTTTCCTAAGAAATTTCAAAGTTACGGTCGAGATTAAAATTGGAACATGACTATTAGCTCCCTTACCTAAAACGTATGCCATCTACTCATCAAAATATTTTCATTAGCTTTTATGGTTCAAATCATTTTTCTCCTATTAAAATCTTTGTCTCCCATAACAACAAAATAAGTAACGAATCAGCAGCAATTAAAGACAACAAAGAAAAGAAAGAGGAACAAATCAGTTCATTATTAATTACCAATAAAAATAAGCATAATTTAATAATCTGCATGTGATTTCAAGCTGAGCATGACAATAAACCACGAATATACTCTCTATACTCTGATATTCTTGCTACCATTTAAACTGGCAGATGCAATGTTGATTTACCTTCTCAATATTGTCCATCATTATCCCTTTGACTTCTGTTATTTGAGTTTTCAATTTGGACAGCTTACTTATTTCTTCTGGATGGTTCATACAATATTGCATATGCTCTTTAAGCCTTGGCCTAATATAACATAACAGAACATTAAGTCGATGAACTCACTATTAAGTCGAGAACAATGCAGAGACAGTAGAAAATAAAATTCATCAAGCATTTTCCTAAGAAAAAATATATATACACACCCAAATTCACGATCAAGATTGTATGCAATGCTAAATCGATCCTCAAACAAATCGTCATCGTCATAGTCATCTTCGGCAAGAGGGTGTGGATCATTGCTCTTGATACTATCACCATAACGTTGTTTGAAGTCATCCTTCACCTTCTCAAGAAACACAAATGGTACACTTCTTCCCATCGATTCATCAGCAACGACAAGGAAAACTACACAGTCAATGAATATACAGTTTATTCAAGGAGTAAAAATTACATGATACTCAAAACATGCACATTTAGAGGAGAACGACATACCAAATCCACTGTCAATCAGGAAATTGAACGTATGCCCATCGCAAGAGTAAGTGTACTTGCTGCTGTTGGAAGGCAGCTTTTGCAGGCATTGGACGGCAATGGTACTGAAGTTTCCCGAGTAGGGAGTGTGCTCTGCCAGAACCACAGTTCCTTTTGCAACAAAGCTATAAATCAAGCCTTTTGGATTCATTTCTCAAGCCGCACTCTGTAAACAACAAACACAATAAAATACACCCATTATCCTGCAGAATAATGCAAGAATAACGTACCAAAGTTTATCCAAACTCAAAGAAATCACATTATTCCCAGCCATTCAAACAAATTAAAAATATACATATAAACAAAAAGTAGAAAAGAAACCACTCAGTATGTTAATCAACTTCTGAATATATAACACAGATTACCGAGTACTTTTACAAATTAACAGGCAAGAATTTTTTATAGGCAATTAAAAAAATCCCCAACTCAATTACACTATATCAGAAGACAGAGATTACGGAATTGTAAATAGGGAAAGTTTCTTCTTAGGACAAAAACTCAAGCCCATTAGGTCAAACAGTAAATATCAATTAGAAGAAAATATTTACGAAATTGAAAATATTGACATGTTAGCAATCGAAACAGTGTAAAAATACGCAGAAATCCAAACTTCAATCTAGAAGTAATATGTAAGATCACCACAGATACAGAAACCTTAAGGTGAAATTCGGAATATAGAAAACCAAAAGAATGAAATTGTGACAAAAAAAATAAAAATAAAATAACCTTGATCTGGATTCAGGATTGCGCCGGAGTTGAAATTTTCTTCGCGTGCACGACTGAGAAGAAAAAGTTGTGAAAAAAGTTGTCTAATCAACTTTGGTTAGTTAACATCGGTGAATGACTCAACTGTAGACTTCAGAACCTGACACGTCGAGGTTTTTGTAGATAGAATCAAGGTACATGTACAAAATTGATTGACAAACGTTCGATATATTATAGTTCTGTTTGATACGAATTAAAAATCAGATTTTAATTTAAGTTAAAGTCAAACAATCACTATTAATTATATCTTTCATGATCCCACAACTTTTCAACACACATTTTAAAATTTTTTTTATCACAATTTACTAATAATTTAATTTTAATCCCCACCAAACACCATCAATATTCATTTATTTCAAAAATCTGTTTTCTACATAAATGGCTTGAATTTTATCGACACATGGGTGTCGATTATTGTTGTTAACCAATGTTGTACACTTAACTTCATTCTTGTAAATAAACCAGAGAAAAATAAATCAATCATGTTTAGTCATGCTACATGTACATTGTCCGTTACACTATTTTTGACATTTTGTTACATGAGAACACATCATTGAACGGTTTAAAAAAATAAATAATTTTCCTTCCAATCCTCTTTCTACAACAAATCAAATGTCAACTAATATGTACACTTGAAAATGAATAGGGTAATTAGCCTTGTTAGACAATCATTACTTGAGAAAAATAATATTTTAAATAATGATTTTTAGGAGAACGTATGTCTAAAAATAAAGAAAAAGTTTTAAAGTTACTAGCAAAATGTCTTATTATGTGAGTGTGTGATTGAAAATGAATATTTAGAAGAAAAAAAATTCAAATAATGATTGTCAAACGGTGAGTAATAGTCACACAACATTTTTTTTTTTATATTTGCAACGCATTTTAATTACAAGAAATGGTTTCAATATTTGTTCACTATCGCTTTTGTGTCTTAATTTTTTTTTTATCGCATTGTCATTCTTAATCTTCAACTAATTAACATTTTTTTGTCTCTAATCACGATTTTCATCCAAATATTCTACTAACATGCATGGAAAAGATTGTCAAGTATTTGTATAACTTTTGTATTAATTATTTATTTCGATTATTTTAAAAATACGATAGATAACTATGTCTTTATAAATACGTCTTTTTGGCCCTCATAACAAATAATTTCAACGAAAATTGTCTCTACGGATAAAAGGTGAATATTAATAGAGGTTTGGTGATAAAAATGAGAACATGAGTATAAAAATAATAAAAGTTTAGGAATATTCATTATAATAAAGTGTGGTAGAAATATATTTACCCAAATAAACATCACTTTTTTACACGCGTGTATATATTAGAAAATGGAAATTCTGAAATGGGAAAATTGTCCTATTTTTTTAAAAACGGAAGAGAGTAGAGCATGTTTGGAGTAATGATTTAAATAGTTAACGTTATGAAATGTATGAATAATAATTAGCAGTATCTATAAATTCTACAAAATATGTAAATAAAAAATAAGATTTAGCCCCTGTTTAGTGGGAATTAAAATTAAATTTTTATTATATTTTGATAAAAGTTGATAAAATGTGTAGGTGAAAAGTTATGAATCCCTGAAATGTATGACTAAAATTAATTGTTGATTTTGACTTACATTAAAATTAAAATTTTAATCAATACCAAACAGGGACTTAATTAGTTTAAATTATAATTTAAACTCGACAAAACATGCATTAATATTAATAAGTTACTCTTTATTACACTTTTGAATTCAATAGTTGCATTTCTTGTTTTCTTCTTTGAAAGTTATATATCCTTTTTCCTTTTTCTTTTTCATGAAAAACTGCTACATATCTTGTAAAATCGGAAGCTTTTAAAACTTCTTAACCTTTGGAATAGTTTTCTTTCTTAGTGAATAATCTTTACATCAGAAACTCCAGTTTAACAATTCTCTTTGCGATGATGGTCGGGCCGATTTTGCTTAGAGGCGAGTGAGGCTTGCGCCTCAGGCCCAACATTGGAGGGGGTCTTAGATTTTAGCCAATATCTTTCTTCCCTTTTTTCTTTGATAAAACGTTTGGAACATTATCAACTTTGTTATTTGATTATAATATAAATCTTTTGTATATTACATTTTATTTGTTATTTTATTGTTAAGTATTTAAATTAACAAGTTAAATATTGAATCCATAATACACGTGTAGATTTTGCATGCATTCTACCATTTTNTCAACTTTGTTATTTGATTATAATATAAATCTTTTGTATATTACATTTTATTTGTTATTTTATTGTTAAGTATTTAAATTAACAAGTTAAATATTGAATCCATAATACACGTGTAGATTTTGCATGCATTCTATCATTTTGGGTCCTAATTTATGAAATTTGCCTCAGGCCCTCAAAATCACGGAACCGACACTGGATGGTGTTAGGCCCTTTGCATAGTTAAGGATGGCACAATACTTTGTCCCCGTTGCCAAATAGTGATATCCGCCTCAACTCTTATTTTTATTTAAGGAATAAAATATATTAAATAAATAAGTAAATAGGATGAGAAATTGAGATATTTTAATTTTCATCCTTGCCCCGCACTCCCAAAAAATTTCGGTGGGCTGGTTGCTAACCCTATCATAGTCTGACCTAACATAGTTTAGATAAATTGTCTCAAATTTACTATCCCCAATATATTTTGACACAATAACACATCACCTCTTAGGAAATGGAAAGACGTCATATTTTTTTGACACTACAACATGTTGTCTTCTCATTTTATTTTTAAGAAGGGACGATGTGTCAAAAATATATTGAAGAGATAACTAAAAAGATAGCAAATTTAACAAGTGAAAAATAAAAAACAAGGCTTTCTAGAGTGAAATCATATATTAATAATCCTAAAGCTCAGGATCAATCAACTAACATTCAAGTATGTGGGATCAATGTTATGTTTAGTTGTTTATGCAGAGCAAAAAGCTTGTTTGAATCCAACCATGAGAATTTTGGACTAAGTCTAAGTAAAATGGAGCTATCATTGGGCCTTGAGCCCAATAGTTATCCCAGAAAGACGCGTGCTTTATCTTGTCTTGCATGTGAAAATGTGAGTTGAGTTGTGTCGATACACAGGGTCGGACTTAAGGTGAGGCAAATGAAGACCTAGCCTCAAGCCCAAACTAAAGGTGGCATATAAATTCTGGTATTTATTTATTTTTTAAAATTTAAAAAACTAGACATTAAAAACTACAATATTAGCTAAATATTGACAAATTGCTTGGTAAAGGTTAAATATTTTATCCATATTTAGGCGGGTTCGAATTTCCCAACTGTCTTTAAGTTCTTCAGATTCATTTTTTGGAAATTTTGCACATAAGTCCTTAATCTTTAGCACTTACTAATTTTTTTTTATCCAATTCAAACTTTAAAATAAAAGTCCTTTCCCTTTTTTACACGACTCTTGTATAATTTTAGTTTAATGCATGAAAAAGAAGATTCTGCACCTCATGACGTTTGTTTGCAAACTGTACGAAAACTTGTTTAAATTACTTTCATATTTTTGTACATGGAGAATTATTATTTTTGTTCAAAGTTGACAATCTTGAAGTACTATTTATCAAAGAAAACCAAAAATAATAATAGCAATAGCAATTGATGTGTTGCATTATTTGAAGAAAATGAGTTGTTTGCTTAATTGCACAGAGCATATTTTACACCTCTAGGCAACCACTTCACACCTCTAGTTAGAATATAATGCATTGCTAAAGTTTAACCTTCACAAAGTGAACTTTATTATTAAAATGTGTGCATATATAAGCCTCGATGTGGTATGTGATATTTGTGGTTGAAATAAGATAGATGAAAGAGATAATCAATTGAAAAGTGATTATAATGTCATGTGGGGTCACAATGACATGGTACTTCAATGGAGGAATGATTGTAGGAGATGTGGGACAAAAGATATGGAGACGATCTTTGTTTGTAATGAGATTAAATCATTCTACCTTGTACGTTAACATTTTTTGGATGGAATTTATAGAACAACGGTAAAAGTATCCAATCTAGTATATTGTTTGTCATCTTTGTCAGCGGATCGCAATATTATCTCTCAAGTTCACATAGTCAATTGAGATAATTCCACTGGAAAGCAAGTCTGTTACAATATTATACTACGTATATGATGTCATGTCGAGTATTTCTATTATATACAATAGTATGTTCCCTTTCAATAGCTGCTTGGCTATTATAATGAATGCAAATAGCAGGCACGAGTTTTATCCAAGTATGAATATCCTTCCAACTTCTTTATGAGCTTTATCAAAAGTTAAAAATACAAATTCCATTGTAGATCTTACAATACATGTTTGTATATAGGGTTTTCAAGATGTAACTACACTTCTAACACTACACACGTCAGACTTTGATGTTTAGTACTCGATATTCAATTTGCATCGCAATAACCTTCAATACCTAAAGTATATCTTGTATAGTTCAAACTGTAGTCTATACACGTCACAAATATCTCAAAACTCTAAAGATAGTTTCCAATGGTCTGGACCAAGATTACTAGCATTCAACCAAGCTTACTCACCACATAAACTACGTCTAGCTACATACAGTTCATAAGAAACATTAGACTTCCTAGAATAATTCCAATTGAGATATTGAGCTTTCAGAATTCTTAGCCAGACAAAGATTTGTATCTAAAGCACTACTAATATTGTTCTCTTGAACTTATCAACTGTTTTCTCAAAATAATATTTTACCATTTGATATCTTAGAAATCTTTGTTCCTAAAATAACACCCACAACCCCTATTTGTTTGGCAGTTTTGACTTGTTAATAAAATGCATATCCTCAGCAAAAACCTTTCTAAACACCCTAATCATGGGAATTTTGGAATAGTACAATATAAAATTAGCGACTTTGTGTTGAATGTGACACATTATGAACCATCACATTTTTCTTAGAAAAGAAATAAAACACCGGCCACAAGCCACCAATGTCTTGGTCTACCCTAGAAAGACCCATGCCATGCCTTACCTATACAAAAACACGAACTCAGATATGCCGACATAATCCACTTTACACCTCTAATAAAAAATATGTACAATGTATAGATAACGCATCGTTAAAATTTAATATACACACAGGTACCTGTATAGTGAGTGTAGACGAGTGCAAAAGTAAGATAAATGAGGAGACGAAAATATACACACAGAAAAGCAACGATTTTATAACAAGCGATAAGTTTACAACACTGCACCTCTTTCCCAGAGGAGCTAGAAAATGTTCACCAAGTTCAATTTCAGTTTTCTTTATGTTTTCTTCAAAATCAAATGAATTTGAAGAAATAGTTACAACGGAAGCAATGACAATTACTGGAACGTGTTGGAACAATTAGAATTTAGTCCCAACCATAATTTAATTTAAATTAGGTACCTTCCAATATCAGCCATATAAGTTCTGTGGCTTAAATGAAAGGTATGAAACAATTAGTGTAGTTTTGTCCCATTAATAGCTGGAGCAGCACCTCTAGCTGCCTTCACATAAGCAACATACTCACTGAAGTGCATGGTAAATAAGGTGCTCTCGTAACGGGTGAGTCGAATACGCTTCCGCAGTGATTCGTTGATGGTGAGATTGTAACCTGCCTTCCTAATCAATGAGTCAATTGCCTCTATCTTTGTCCAGCCTACATGGAAAAAGAAAAACAAAGAATCAACAAGTTGAGTTCCAATGAACAAAACACATGCTAGGTTTTGTGTCTCTTCCTTCATAACTGAAGCAATTAGCTGGCAACAGTTTGAATTTGCAAAGCTCTATTTAGACCAATTCTCTACATGTTAGGGAATAATTAGCTATCAATGTGTCGTTAAGTACATGTCTTTTCCTCTGATGTTTAATTTACCATGACATTTCTGTATTATTAAAATTTCAAAAAGAAACTATTGGATCAATTTGCCTTGGAAAAGAAACAAGATGTGGTAAGGTCAGATCATCTCATAATTGTGAATAAGAGAATGCTGTCAATCAACTCATTGGCACATTCCTCGTTGTTACTGATAGGTGTATATCATGCGTTCCTCATAGACTCAGATATCTTATGCAGAGTTCCAGCAAGGGACTCATTGTAGAACATAAAGGGCTGGAACTTTTTGTGTTGTTACAATGTTACAGTTATTTTGTGCTAACAAAGAAATCGAAGCACTAGAAGTTACCTTCATGAGCAGCCACCTCAGGCAAGTACGTGGCACTTCGCCTAGTATTATAATCAGGATCTGTAAATTCAATAATCATCCCATGCTTTCCGACCTGCACAAACACACCAATTCTTGAGAACATATTATAGAACGTAACAATTTTCTTCCTGGGGATTGGCTTACTTAAGTCCTTCCTATTGAACTCACTCTGGTACAACCAAGCTTTAGAATCAAAACATTTTACCTATAAACATCACAATACAAAGGAGCATTCCATAATCCAGCTACACATTGTAGAAGGATTATAAATGCAAAATTAAGATTAACTCGTCATAATTGAATTTAAAATCTGATCACCTCAGCACAACAATTTGGAAAGTATTAGACCAAGGGATTAGGATGAAAAACAAAAGTGAACAATCTCATATTGCAGCATGTAAAACAACATATTTATAGAACTCTCACATAAAACTAGGGGGGTAAAATATGAACTAAGGTTGTAGCAACAAAAGCAGCAAAGAGGGCAAAATAGTTTAGTCCTTTGCGTTTGAGCTTGGGGGACAACTTAGTATTGAATAATTTAGGCCATCTGAGATTGCAGTTATAGCCACTTGAGTTGGTATGTTTCTTGTAGATGGAAGCTTCTTTAACAAAATCTGGATTTATAAAAACAAATATTTGGCCATCAAATTCAATGGCTATAAACTGAGAGTCCTCATTTAAATATTACTCATTTACTCTCAGCGAGTGTAGAAGGGGAGTCAAAGGATATAAACTTAGTTTGCTCATATACATATTGACACTAAGGGTCCGTTTGATTGAAAAATAATTGCCAAGAACTTATTTTCCTGAGAAATGTCAATTAGTTGTGTTTGATTGGTATAATTTTCCACGTGGAAAATATCGAGATGGTGTTTGATTGGTTTTGTTTTCCCTAGAAATTGTATGATCCCATTTTCATTTTCTTCCTCATCACTGAATCAATTTCAACGTGAATTTCAATGAATAATACTAGATGTACACACCTCCATGGTGTACATAATCAGTTACACCCCCTCACATGGAGGGGGGCCCACGAATACTCCATGTGAGGGAGGTGTAAATGATTATATACCCATAGACTAACTCAATTTCATTTCAACCAAAAAAAAAAAAAAAAAAATTCATCCTCCCATTTTCATTTTCTTTACCCTCACTGAATCCTATTTCCATTTTCTTCAAACATCCGCCGCTAGTTTGCTTTCATCTTCAAGACTTGAACGGTTTCTTGGCGACTTTTTTTTTTTTTTTTTTCAATTCAATGGTTTTTTGAATTCGAGCTAAACTGATGAAGACCCATATATATATGTTGTCCGCCATACTGAATAGGAGGTAATGGGTGGTGGTACACGGCCGAGATACTCAACGACGGCGCCGGAATTTGTTCTGCACCGTGAGCGAGTCTCTGCATTCGAACCGGTAAGAGATGCAATCCATTATAAATAGTTTCTTGATGAAATGGGACCATAAAATGGCTCATCTTGATGAGTATTAAGGGCCTGTAATGGAGTATGGCCATGGGTGTTGGAGGGTTGGCCGAAATGGGTGTTAAAACCGTGAGTGAATGAGTAATTTTTCGGCTGAATTTTCGGTGATTTTGAACTGTTATGTCCGGTTTTTGGTATGGAATTGAAGAGTGGGATGAGGAGATGACGATGGTATGGAAATCCGGTGGTTTGCCTGTCGGTACAGTGGTTGAATTTTGGAGTAGAAAGGTGCGGCTCCATGGTGGTCATTTGCCAATTTTCCAGTTTGCCAAGAAAACAAAAAACCAGCTATGATGTGGGAATTTGAATTCCCTATTTTCATGGAATTGAGGGTCACGTGCAAGAAAGTTGGAAAATGATTTACATGGAACTTTTTTGCTATCAAACAGCCTAAAAATGAAAAAGTGGAAAACATTTTCAATCTTCCCTAGAAAATCTGCCCAATCAAACAGGGCCTAAGTGTGAAAGCGCATTCGTCCATTTATAAAAGAAAAATATATACTGCAAGTAGAAGCAGAGACAATAAACTAAACATTTCTAATTCTGAGGATAATTGTTCCACAATTGATTAAAGCACTTATATCCTGTCAGGCAGTCACTGCTAGTATACGACGTAACATTCCATTTTCCCCCATCATATTATTTGAAAGCAACCTGTTGGCATTTGTGGGTTAAAAATGATGTGAAATTAGCCCAATCAAACAGGGCCTAAGTGTGAAAGCGCATTCGTCCATTTATAAAAGAACAATATATACTGCAAGTAGAAGCAGAGACAATAAACTAAACATTTCTAATTCTGAGGATAATTGTTCCACAATTGATTAAAGCACTTATATCCTGTCAGGCTGTCACTGCTAGTATACGACGTAACATTCCATTTTCCCCCATCATATTATTTGAAAGCAACCTGTTGGCATCTGTGGGTTAAAAATGATGTGAAATTACATGATCATGCAGTGACCATATACCAAATCAGATTATGATGAAATATCATAAATAATTCAACAACATGCATGCTGTTGTTTGAATTTATCGAAACTCTCTTCTAATACACGAAGATACAGTTGGTGCAGTGTGATACAGTGCGTTAGACATAAGTATCATAATATACATGAACATATAGCATAAGTAGCATGATAAGCAACAATGGAGGATCATAGCATATTAATCTAGTTCTAAGATGAATGGTAAGGTACTAAGAAAGACTGCATAGTTAGACATAAATTGCACATAGCGCACACATAAAAATGTAGGAATTCACAACTTGGAAAACTACCTCCCAGTCAAGGTAGTCATGAGCAATTTCATAATTTGTCAGAATGGAAACTGTACATTGCAAGTAAGGCAATTCTTTAGCTTGTATTGGGGGGAATCGACGATCCCTGAGGGCACTGCAAAATAGAAAAAAATGAAGAAGTAATTTAGCCACTGCTTTAAAACTGGTGGAAATGTAATGAGACGTATCCAGTAAGGAATTAATCATAAAATTACAACATACTAACTAAATAATTACGCCAGAATATGGAGAGTAATTGGTACAAGAGCAAGTACTATTGTTGACTTAGTTGGCCAAATTCCATGCTGGTGATATGCACAAAGGAATCGAAGTACAAAAGACAACCAGGGCCAGGGAAAGGATAATGTTTAGCGCCCATCATAACTAATCATTGAAGAGATGCTACAAATAAAAAAAATTCATAGATAACCCGTTCCAAGTTCTAAATTTAATCCGATCTACCTCCCAAATACCCATCTCAGCAAGCTTTACTCAAATCAACATTTTGTACTTATCCGATCCAGGGAAAAAGTACACTCACACGCCACATGTTTTTGCAGACAATTTCTAAATTACTTCATTCCAAGACACCAATGAAGACATAACTGGTGAAAATGAATAGCCGGATATACATTCTATAAATTTAGTGTTTAAGGAGATGGAGAATTGAATATAAGCATGTATAACAATCACTTAGGATTAAAATCAGTGTTGCTAATTCCTATGTTTTCCATGAGAACTAGGAACAGGCAAATCAAAAATTTCACGGAGAATTTCAGATCTCATCGTGCCGCTCATGGTGTTTCACAATTAGTATTGTTCACTTCATAAACAGGTGTAAAGGATATTAAATGTAAATTAAGCGGGACTTAAGAACGTGTACAAATTAATGAACAACATAGCAGCCAGGTTTCCTTTTCAAGAGACACGATAGAGTTATTTGATTCACAACTAAACGCCAAAAGAGAGAAGCTGATGGAATCTGAGATGAAGATTATTTGAATTACTCGTGTCTGATTTCTCAGAAACGGAGTGCACAAAAAAAAAAATGCCACCAATATTTCGAATTTGAAAATTTTAATATGGAACCACCTTGTTAGGGCATAGTCCCTGAAACCATTGATTATGCAGTGAGCTTCAAGAGTTCCAATGCATCCACGTAAGCGAGGCTCCCCTCCATTCACCACTTTCTTCCAGGTCACAAATAATGGGCTGAAACCAGAGTGTAAGTTGGTCCAACAATAAACATTATACCCACATTGTTCTGGTCATCAGCATACATTTCATATATTAATAAGATAAAGTTCCATTATTTAAAGTAATTTTTACACTTTCATTAAAAAGGATAGGAAAAAAAACCAGCCATAACTGTAGCCTAGGCATGATCGCGTCAAAAGAACTGTTAAAAATAATAAAATATAGAGAGCCCATCCTTGAGATTTAATAAGTGATTACAAGAGGATAAAGAACAATAAAACAACACAAATTAATTCAGATGACAAAGGTGTTTTCTTATATAATGGGAGCAAAAAATAAGAAAATAAATGGAAAAGTAGTATATTATGGGTGTGTCCGTCAGAGATTAAAATCGGATTAAAATTGAAAAATTAGCCGTTATTTGACTTTTATTAGACGAGTGGAACTCAATAACCGCAATATTTTCAATTTTAATTGAATTTTAAGCTATACCAGCTCTATATCTCAACGAAAAAAATAAATAAATAAAAAATCTGCTTTGACAAAACTTCCGTAATGGAGATGCATATATAGACACAATGCATATGAAAATTCATGAATCAACACAAACAATCCAGAAAATAATTTATATAACTAGAATTCTAGATGCGAATTTTATTTTTTACAGATTAAGAAAAAAAGAAGAAGAGAAAAACAGATACGCAAAAACATAATCATCTAAATATTTGATTAAATATATTCCAACAAACCCCAGAAAAAGTATGTGCAAAATCGTACTAACATCAAAAAAATTGAAAAATAATAAAAACCCAATAATAATCCAACATAATAAATGAATATCATACTGTTGTCCCTCATCGAAGGCTGGAGGAGGAGCTTGTTCGCTGTTGTAGTGAGCAACCAGCGTATCAAAGCAGTAAACGGCCATTTCCCTATTTGCCGACACCATTTTTTTCTTAAATTTAGCTCTCTTCTTTTCCTTCAAAATTCGCAGCAGTTTCACTGAATTGAGTTAGATCGATCTGATTTTATGAACGCAATAAGAATTTGACTATTAAAATAAATAAATTATGAAATGTAGAATTTTGGGGATTCCATACAAATTAATGGTGGAGTGAGGGACTCCCTTTTGCTACAGTTCCGAGAATAATTGAAAGAGGAAACTAGCGCTTTATGTCACCAATTACGCGTCATTTTAAATATTAAGGACCCACCCATTAAATTTTAATTTCTTTATCTTTTTTCTTTTATCAACTACACATTCTTCCAATAAAATAAGATTACGCATAAATTCAAAAATTCTCTTTATTTTTTAATCACATTTTTCAAAAAGTACAAATATTCCAAAATGATTTTTTTTTAAAATAATAAAGCGCAAACAAGGGTTAAACTTCACCTAATTTCTCAATGGTGTAATTGCTGTGGAGGTCCCCCGAGTAATTTATTTGTATTGCATTTTAATCATTAACCTTCCACATATGAGCGTAGAGGTCATTTTTGGTTCAAATTCATTTGTTTGGATTTGGAATGTGTTTATAATTGATTTGAATTATAAACCGTAACAATGAATGGCGGGCGGGTAAGTGGTAATACTTATAGATACTATAAAATAGAAAAAAAAAAAAAAAGTATGCTTGATCAAAATTGTTTATAATAGAAACACCTCCCAAACAAGTTTGCTTCCAGTAAAGAATTTAGAAAGAATTAACTTTTTTCTAAAAAGATAACATAAAAAGTAGTGCTTAACATACCCTATATATTTGATAATTTCGAAGTAATCGTAAGATAAGCGTGAAATCCTCCAACTATAGAAAATGTTACTACCAAACTGACAAGAGTTGAGCTTGATCGTGAATTGGAGGAAGTAGTGTGCGCTACAATTTATTGGAGATAGAGTATAGTCAAGTTCGAGACTTCAAAGAGT
>CAIGRQ010002794.1:0-11040 GCA_903798375.1 Fraxinus sp. D2006-0159
AAATTTTGCTAATTCTATAAGTTTTAGGACTTCTCATAAGATATAATATTTTTTGGGGTTAAGTTTTTTGTTTATAAATTATTGGGGACTTAATTGAAACTTTTTATATCTTTATAGTCGCCTTAAATTGCAATTTATTTATAAGGGGTATTTTTGCAAGTTTTTCTTTTCTGTAAAACTTTTGTAACCTATTTTCTGTACAAATAGGTTTCCTCTTTTTATTTTCACTCTCGAGTCGAGATACACTTAAAAGTAATCAAGAATGCTATATATTTAGAGGGTGCTTAATAGAGATTAAAATCAGATTAAAATTGAAAAATTAGTCGTTATTGTTGACTTTTATTTGACGAGTTGGACCCAATAACGGTTATATTTTCAATTTTAATTGGATTTTAATCTTTACCAAACACCTTTTTATTTTTACATGCACGAGTTCACTTCATGAGGATCATGAAAACTCGTGTGGATTAAACTTTGATTTTTAGTAGATTGTGATAAAGTTTTTCAAATGTGTGGTTGAAAAGTTGTGGGGATCCATGGAAGATGTGGTTAATATCGATTGTTTGACTTTGACTTGAATTAAAAACAAATTTTAATCCGGACCAAACATGGGCGTAATATGTTTAGGATTCTTGAATACTCGAGTCTCATTCATTCAAATTAATATCATGTTTGGTATAGATTAAAATTCAATTTTTAATCTAAATCAATTTCAACAATTAAATTATATATTTCATAGGTCTCATATATTCCCCTCCAAACAGTAGGTATGAAAGAAAAGAAAATTTTACGTCCAACTCAAATTTAATTATAAGTAGATTTTTGACATAGCTCATGGACTCGTACTTTTAGCCCTTTTTTGATTTCATTGTTTTTAAAATAATTTTTTCTTCTCAATCACACATTTTTAATAAAATAATACTACACGCAAATCAAAAAAATTTCCTTATTTTTTGACGACACGGACACCTACTTCATTAATCTACTATTTCAAAATGCATTTTCGAGAAAAAAATGAGACTCAAATATGCTCGTGTTTGAGCCACATTATTTTGGAAGAATGTATTCTGAAAAAGTAGATTGATAGAAAATATGTGGTTGAAAAAGAAGGAAAAATTACTGATTTGATGGAAAATATTATTTTATTGAAGAATGTATGGTTGAAAATGAGTAGAAAAATGAGAATGAAAAAAAATAATGTACGCCAAACATGGACTTAAATTACTTCCTCCAAATTCAATTAGAAGTGTTTACTACAAGATTGATCAAATGGGATCAGTCCATTGACATCTTCTAACTTCTAAGTTCGCTCCATAAAAGTCTGACCGAATCCCTTCTCCGATGTTTCGACCGGTTATGAAACAAATACTTACATAAGGAGTTAATAGTCAACTCATCTTCTAAAGTTCAAATTTCTTAATAAAATAAATACTAAAATTGGAGGGAAAAAAGGTTTAGCTAAAACAAAATATTTCAAAATTACAAATCTACCCTCCTAAAGTACAAACCAAGCAAGTCTATCAATCACCGTAGAAAATAGTCCTCCCCCAAATCCTCACATGTTAAGCCTCTCTTTCTTCACCTCTAGCCCAAGCACCCAAAATCTATAGATACAGCTCTCCTGTTCGTGTTACATGGGTTCAATTTTCGCTACGCATCGATGGTAAGATTTATTGTTTTTTGCCTTATACCTCATTGTTCATGTTTATTTTGTGGGTTTGATTTGTGATTTAATTTTTAATGTAATTTTATGAGTTTTATGCATTTTTTTTTCTTCTTCTGGGCAGGTTTATTGTTTATGGCTGAGATGGAAGAGGATTCGAGTTTAAGTGGGGTATCTGTAAAAGGAGCAATGGAGGATGATGATTTACTTGATCTAAACAAGGAACCCATTGAGAAAAAAAGGAAAAGGGTTGAGAATAATTCACCTGGTAGTAATGAAAAGAAGGGGTCTTTGGACGGGTTAAATCGCGTCGCAGTGAGGGTGGGGAGGGTTTTGAGGTCAACGACAATGGCTTTGAACAATGCTGAAAAGCAAGTCATAGAGACGGAAGTAGTTGTCGATCTAGTTGATGAGCCCGTTCTCCCTATAAGAAAAAAATTGAAGGGCCGACGAGGGAGACCCCCAAAAATAAAAGTTGATAATGAGGTTTGTGGTTCGAACATTAAAAATAAAGATTATGAGGTAATGGAGCGGAATAATGTAGAGGAGAGTCGTAAAGGGACTGGCCAGTGTAGGAAAAAAGTAAAGGGTCGGCGTGGAAGACCACCCAAGATTGAAAAGATTTCAGGGGCCATTGGTAAGAAGAAAAAGACAAAGGGTCGACGGGGAAGACCACCCAAAATGGAGAATGGGATCTCAGAGATCCTCGTTAAGGAGATAAAGACTAAGCGTCGGGGAAGACCACCAAAGATGGAAAATGGGATTTCTAAGGTCGCTTTTAAGGATAAAAAGAGTAAGGCTAGGCTTGGAAGACCTCCTAAGATAGATAAAAGCATTGCTTGTGGTACTCATGCAAAGGCTGGAACTGATGGTGAAGAAAAGAGTCTAAAAAGCAATCCCAATTATTTGGGAACCAATGTTAAGTGCGGCGAATCAGAGAAAATCGAGCGTGCAGAAGGAAAGGAAATGGGACGTAGGGAACAACAGCAGTTAGTGAGGGATCAAATAGTTTCTCTGCTCAAGAAAGCAGGTTGGACTATTGAGTACAGACCACGACAATCAAAAGATTACAACGATCCAGTATATGTTGGCCGTGATGGAAGAGCTTACTGGTCCTGCACCCTGGCTTACATGGTGCTCAAAAAGAGGATTGAAGATGGAAAAGCAGATGATAAGGAACTTTCTGCATTTAGTCCAATACCTGAGGAGTTACTCAGCACACTATTCAGAGTAAGGAAGGATGAAGGGAAGAAGAAAGAGAAAGGTACTGGAAAGACTGGTAAAGGTATTCGTAAGAAGGCTTTATCTAAGATTAAAACATTAGGAAAAAGAATCAAGTCAAATTCAATCAAGGGCAGAATAAGGACACTGTTGGCCCGTAAACCAGGGGAGGGATCAGATGACTATGAACTATATGACGGGAAGCGCACTTTGCTCTCGTGGATGATTGATTTGGGAATTGTTCCTCCAGATGGCAAGGTGAAGTATAAGAGAGGCAGGAATAAAAAAGTGATGCTCGAGGGAAAGATTACAAGAGATGGAATTTGCTGTAGTTGTTGTGATAAAGTACACACAATACACAACTTCGAATCTCATGCGAAAAGTGAACCTCGAGAATCATATAAATGTATATATTTAGAGTCCGGAAATTCTCTTTTACAATGTCTCATAGACTCGTGGAATAAACAATTGGCAACTGACCACATTGGATTTATTTCTGTGGACATGGATGTCGATGATCCTAATGATGACACGTGCAACATCTGTGGGGATGGTGGTAACTTGATCTGTTGTGATGGTTGCCCATCGACATTTCATCAAGGCTGCTTGTGTATTGAAGTATGAATGTGCTGCCTTATTTTCTTACCTTTCATGTTTTTCTGGAGCTCATCTTCCCTTGTTAACTGTTTGATGTGATTCTATTAATGCAACTAGAGTTAGTCATTTTCTGAAGGTAGTTGATCAAGCAGGTTCCTTTAACAATCAAATTAATCTGCATTTAAGAGATCTTTCTGTTGTTGTTGTAGGTGGACCCCTTATTAGCCTTGTTTATATATTCCTTGTTTAAAAAAATGAAATGCTGGAACTAGTTTGAGGCCTTTCACTAACAAGGCATAACATGAAAATTAAAAACAGCCTCCCCATGCAACCTGGTGACACGTAACGATTGTAGCCCAGCATTCCCCAGTATGCTGTTTTGCTTGGCTGAGCATTGAGCAATGGTCTATTGCAGAATAGTAATTTCCACTAAAACTTACACTTTGGACTTTTACAACTGTATACATATTATGGCGCAACTTTAAATGCTCGTTAAGTTGAGTATCTAAAAGGAATCTTTTCATAAGCTAATTGAATCTAAAATAGATTACATTTTAAAGGACCAGTACTCTTTACTCTTGCAAATATTGGCATATATTGATCCTCAGTTTTTAATTCTAAGTTGCAGATGAGTGCTTACTCGTCCATTTTGGTTTGCAGAAGGTCCCCTCCGGAGATTGGTACTGTGCTTACTGTTCCTGCAAATACTGTGGAGCGTCTGGTGGAAATGCATATACAACTGATGACAATAGCGATTCAATCGTCTCTGAATTGTTAATGTGCCGTTTGTGTGAGGAAAAATGTATCGATCAATATCTTCATTGTTTCTCAATTCCTCATATGCTCCCTACTCAATTTTTTTCCTATCACGTCACAGGTGGCCTTGTACTAATTATATGCTATCCTTGTGTTTTGCAGTCCACGTTCCTTGTATTGAAGGTAATGATATAGTTTTGAACAACAACAATCCATCCTTTTGTGGGAGGGAGTGTCAAAAGGTATAGCTAATGCATCCATCTTTAAGGACATTTTTTCCCGCTTTTACTTTTCTTAATTCGTGGAACTGCAGTTTATCATATCATTCTTTCTTTTGTGTGTGTGTGGGTGTGGGTGGGTGGGTGTGTGTGTGTGTGGGGGGGGGGTTTATATAATGCAAATGCATCCATCTTTGATGGCATTTTGATCAGCTTTTACTAGTCATATTGCTGTATCTTGCAATCCTTATTCTATTCTTAACGATTAATGGAAAGAGAGAACAAGATGGGTTTAATAGAAAACTTGCTATTGTGCCCATGAAGAGAATATCTTTAGATATATACCTTTACTTGCTACTTATTAGATTATTATTTTGGATGTGTGATTTTCTGAAATCTTTCTGATCTTATATATGCATGTTTATAACATTAATCAAGTTAGGCTTTATATATTTGGCTTGAGTGATAATTAAGACTCTTAGTTTCTTAATTCTATTTTGGCACTAATTTGATTCAATACTGTTGGTGCACAGATTTTTGAGCGCTTGCATGCACTTCTTGGGATTAGACAGGAACTAGAAGAAGAATATTACTACACTATTCTTCAGCGGCGTGATATAAGTCGCGATGCTTCTGTTAGTTGTGATATTTTAGAGGTTGAAAGCAATTCCAAGTTAGCGGTGGCATATTCTGTTATGAATGAATGTTTTTTGCCTATCATTGACGAGCGAAGTAAAACAAATGTGATTCACAATGTAGTCTACAGCTGTGGGTAAGCACTCTGCGCATGCTTGATACACAATAATACAGTAACAATATTTTAGCTTTGTTTTCTTTCTTAATACTGTCAAGTAAATATTGTTGACTACTTTTTGATCCACCTTTCCGAACATGCCACCTATGTTTATGTTCGAATTCAGCACATTATGTGATTTATGCACGAAAAATGGAGCATTTAAGAAACATGAGAAAACAGCCATTGATCTTCAGTTCTGGGGTTCATGGCACATCATGGGTGATAAATAAAAGATATTCTTCTCTTGCAACTCCCTACGTGAGATAGAAGTTGCTTTCCCTTTGTTTTCCAACTATAATGTATGTGGTATCATAAAGTAGCATCAAAATCAAATATCTTGCTACACTTCCCTGCGTGAGATAGAAGTTTCTTTCCCTTTGATGGTTGTTTGCACAGTGATAAAAGTGTCGTATACCCTGAACGACTATGGCAGTTGAAGTTGTATACTTTACGAGGAAAAAAGTGTAACTTATATGTATGAATTTCATTGCAGACAATCTAATATATTCTTTTTTTTTTTTTGCAAACCAAGTGAAATGGATCTTTCATGTGTGCTACATGTTATCAGGTCAAACTTTAGACGGCTGAACTTTGGAGGCTTCTATACCATTATTTTGGAGAAGGATGACGAGCTTGTTGCAGCAGCTTCTATAAGGTCATATATAATTGATTTTTATACCCTGTATTGCCTAAAGAGTATCTACTAATACTTCATTTTCCAAGATGAAAATGTTGACGTTCTTTATTAGATATTGCGATTTATGTGCGTTCCTTACATAATTAAATTTCTTGTTATAGTCAATATTCCTTTATCAAAATGTAAATATGTTGTCCAGGCATGTTTTGTAAACAAAAGCGTGGAAGCTTAGTTAATGGAATTCCTTGTAATGCCGTGACCCTTTGTAGTAATTTTCTTGCCAATTATGTGGTGATTAGCATGTGTTTTTTGATCTTTTGTATTTTTCTGGTAGAAGGTTACAATACTTTTTTTCCAAATTATTCAAGGCAAGACATCTATTCATTGCAAAGGAAATGATATACAGTGAACAAGGACGGGTGCTAATACAATAAAATCATGGGTGGTTGCTATTCATTTGATGATAATAAATGAGAATTCTTAGTTGGGTTGTCTACCTTAAATAACTAAAAAGGGACTGCAAATTTAATTATTTGACCACCTAAAAAAGTTAACACCATTTATCATCCCATCTCGTCAATTCTTCCCATACTAACAAAGGATCTGATAGACCTCCCGTCAAATATACCTATTCTAGAAGGGCCAAGAAGCAGGGTGGTCGAACTGGCAGCAATAAGGAAGGCAGCTGGGGGTCTGTTGGAGGGAAGAAATCGAATTCTGTTAGAAATAGCTCTATAATAAGTGTAGAAGAGGGAATTAGAGGCAGCCAAATAGTGAGTGGAAGTGAGGTTTCCGAGTTCTTTAACTGTAATTGTTCTTATGCAATACAATCATCTTCTTCAATAATTTTCGATTCTGTTTTTCATCCCGCAGAGTCCTAAAAAAGTGGTATCAGAGCACGTTCAGTCCTAATGGCGCAGAAGAAAACAGATAGCAAGGTTGAAGCGATGGAGAGAGAAGTGGAAGAACTAAAAACAGAGCTACAACGTTTAACGGGCTTGGAACGATCAGTGGAACATCTAACTCAAAACATGACAAGGATATTACAGGCAGTAGAGGAAACTCAGAAAACCATGGCTACTTGGACTTGTCCTCAAGTGGCAAAGGAGCGAGGCTTGGAAGTAGCCGGAAGCCTGATGGACCAACGAGCCTAAGACTGTGGAAAATGGTCGAAAGGGTTGAGCGAGGCTAGTATTGAAGGGGTAGTAGCGGCGTGAGTACAGTGAGTGGAGATTGGCAGCGTGTTCACAAATTGGAGATGTCGATTTTCAATGGTGATAACCCAGATGGTTGGGTGTATTGGGCGGAGAGGTATTTTGAGATAAATGGAGAAAGATGGGGAGGTGAAGGAAGAGCAACTAGTTGTAGAGGTGCAGCAAGTTCTACAAAAATACCAGCAAGTCTTTCACATGCCAAAGACGCTGCCTCGGAACAGAGAAGTGGATCATGCCATCCGACTAAGAGAGGAAACTGATCCAATTAGTGTGCGGCCATACATGTATCCCTATATCCAGAAGAACGAAATTGAGCATTTGGTTCGAGAAATGTTGGAGGCAGGGATAATACAGTCTAGTTCCAACCCCAACTCTAGTCCTGTTTTGTTGGTGAAAAAGAAATATGGCAGCTGGAGGTTCTATATTGATTATAGAGCATTGAACAAAACGACTATTCGGACAAATTCCTTATACCCGTAATTGATGAATTGTTGGACGAATTACATGGAGCAACTATATTTTCAAAATTGGTTTTGAAGTCGGGTTATCACCAGATCAAAGTAAAGCCGAAAGATGTACCTAAGATTGCCTTTTGAGCACGTGAAGGGCATTACGAGTTCCCAATGATGCCATTTGGGCTAACAAACTCCCCAACCACTTTCCAATCTCAGATGAATTAAGTGTTCTGCGAGTATTTACGGAAATTCAATTTGGTGTTTTTCAACGATATACTGGTGTATAGTAAGGATGTGGTTGCGCATGTCCAACATTTGAAAATGGTGTTCGAGGTTTTAGCGTTACACCAACTTTTTACCAATGCAAAGAAGTGTCAGTTTGCTCAAGACCAAATCGAGTACTTGGGGCATTTGGTTTCCAAGGAAGGGGTAGTAGCAAATCCGGGAAAAATTAAGGCCATGACCAACTAGTCGACCCCTCGAAACATTAGAGAGTTGCGGGGATTCCTAGGTCTAACAAGGTACTACCATCGCTTTGTGGCTGGGTACGGCAAAATCTTGTGGCCGCTTACGCAGTAGCTTAAAGAAAGATAGTTTTGGGTGAACGGAGGAGGCAGAGGCTGCATTTCAGCAACTGAAGAGAGCCATAACAACTGTACCCATATTGGCTCTTCTGGATTTCTCAATACCCTTCGTGATTGAGGCAGATGCATCAGGGTACGGAATAGGGACAATCCTGATGCAAATGCCCATAGCATACTTCAGATAAGTTTTGTTATCCAAAACCCACCTCAAGTCTGTGTACGAAAGGGAGTTAATGGCAATAGTCTTATCCATCCAAAAGTGGTGTCACTATGTCCTAGGGTGTCATTTCATTGTGAGAACTGATCAGCAATCTAAAGCCCTTTTATGCCCTGGGCAACACACGTGCTACAATGGTCGGGACAAAGGGTCGCGATCATGTGACCACTCAACTTTATATTTAGCGTCATTATGGCCACTCAATTTTATTTTATTTTATCATGATCTTCCAATTTTATATAACATTTCACTGTGATTATCCAATTTCATATAACTTATTTTATTTTAAAATAAGTTAACCTTGTTTTAAAAAAAAAAATAAAAACTTATTTTAAAAAAAGGTTACTTAAAAAAATAAAATAAAATAAAAACTTATTTAAAAATATTTTTAAAATAAAATAAAAAGTTATTTTAAAAAAAAAAGTTACTTAGAAAAAAAATAAAAAATTATTTTAAAAATGTTCCTTAAAAAAATAAAAAGTAAAAACATTTTAAAATAAAATAAAAACTTATTTTAAAATAAAGGTTTTAAAAAAAAATGCTTTTTTTTAAAAAAAAATTATTTTATATATAAAATACAAAGTCGTCGTTTCTCATTTTACAATTAGTGAAATGGTGAAAAGAAATTAATGTTTCACACCCTTTTTTTGGAGAATGGAATTTTTGGAATAGTGATTAATGGGAGAATATGTAGTAGAAAAGTTATGAAAATTTTTAGATTTATGTGTAATATTATTTTATTGGGAGAATGTGTTATTGAAATAAAGAAAGAGATAAGAATGTGTGCCAAACAAGAGTGGTCATGGTAAATGTTATATAAAATTAGGTGATCATAGTGAAACGTTATATAAATTTGGTTGAGTGTGGTGAAATAAAATCAAATTGGGTGACTATGGTGACACAATTTATAAAATTGGACGGTCACGGTGAAACAAAATCAAATTGAGTGACTATGGTGACACTAATTATAAAATTAAGTGGCCATTGATGAATTTAACCTTTTAATATTTTGATTACGGCCTATGGATCTGTACACTTGAATAAACTAGACAAGATTAGCTGTCAACAAATATTAATAGAAGTGTTGCACCAAGGAAGCATATGCTAATTAAAAAAAAAAAAATCTTAATCATGAGATTAAGGATGGCAATGGGGTGGACGAGGATGGATCGACTATTTTTGTCCCCCGTTCCATTGAGTATGTTTGTCACATTGTCTAGCCTCCATACTCGGCAAATACTAGACAAGGGTGAATTCAAGCAAGGATAGGGTCTCCTGTCCCATTTACCGTCCCCTTTTTTTTATTTAATTTTTTTTAATGTCTTAGTTAATGAAAATTATTATTTTTTCAATGTTCTAAGAACAACCAATATTCTCTTTGGAAATGACACTAATTCTTCTCTTTTTGTTTGATAAATAACTTAAATTTGAAATAAATTTAAACAGGACAGGTAGCGGAGACAGGGATTACGTTTCCCGTACATGTCCAATACCCGCTTCGGGACACTGACCCCTACCCGTCATATTTACTCGATTAGACGGGTAATTCCTCCACATTCGAGGCAGGCCCCGAGAGTATCAAGTTTAACGAATTTTTTTATTATCCCTACTTGAAATTATACAATCACCTTTTAAAATCTCATTCTTTCGAGCATGTTTAGCTAAGCTTAAAAAGGGTAAATATTACTTTTAAGTGAATTTTTATTTCAAACATATTTATTAGATGACTCATTTCTTTTTACATTTAAGTAAAAATGTTGATTTTTTCAAATATCATTGTCATGTTCAAATAAGTAAGTAAGTTATTTTTAACTTTAAACATTATTTGTTATAGTAAACAATTTTCACCACATATTCACTAAATAAAATATTCTACACAAAAATCAATAAAATTACTTTACTTTTCAACCACACATTTTTCAAAAAATACTATTCAAAACTCTATTTCTTCTCCCAAAATGGGAGAAAGACAGACCCTTAATTGTGAAATATTTATTCTCTGTCTCATGTTTTTAAAGTAGTGTGAGGAAATATTTTTCACAATATTGAGTGGAACGTATATTATGTTATGTTATTTTTAAACGTTCATTTTATAACACGTTTTCTTAAATTTCCCTAATGAGCAAGACGACTGTTCACATCTTTGCATCTTATTCTTCTTGAGAATCTATTTAATTATGTGCNGTTTTTAAAGTAGTGTGAGGAAATATTTTTCACAATATTGAGTGGAACGTATATTATGTTATGTTATTTTTAAACGTTCATTTTATAACACGTTTTCTTAAATTTCCCTAATGAGCAAGACGACTGTTCACATCTTTGCATCTTATTCTTCTTGAGAATCTATTTAATTATGTGCAGCGGAAATAAAACAATTTCGATTCCCAAACAATGATCTGCTTTATGTTTAGATAGAAATTGTAATAAGAATTATACATTTGATGACTTTTGTAAACTCCTTTACTGATTCACGAATTCCAATGATCACGATCTGCAATCCAATTTGTCCACTTGTCCAGCCTCCAATAGTGATCCACACATAGAACAAGAACGACGGCTATGGTTTTTCTTTTCTCGTTCTAGCAAGAATAATGAAAATTCCTTTTCGTTTTCAAATTCTAGAAGCCTATTAATATAAGTCTACGCGGGCTCGGTCCGTCTCTTAAACTAAACCCGATCCAA
>CAIGRQ010002876.1:0-15630 GCA_903798375.1 Fraxinus sp. D2006-0159
CCCCCCCCCCCCCCCCCTCTTTTCCCCCAAGAATTTCGAGGTCTGGTGATGTCAATTCTGATTTTTTTTACTGCTATTATACCAGATTATAATTTATTTGAAGAGAGATTTGATTTGATTTGTTAATTATTGTAATGTTTTAATCCTCTACTCTTATTTCATTAATTCCAAATTATTAATGTCGTTCAGGATCGGTAAAATTTCAACCAAAAAAAGAAAAAAGAAAATAGGATTGATGCTAAAATTTGAATGCAACTCCTTTCTGCAAAATTAGGTGGAAAATGGAAATAGGGGATAATAATGTCCTTTCATAAGTTGAATCCAAAATTTTTGGAAGTAAGTATCACATCATACTCTTTTCTTATTAATTTGTGGGACTATGTTGGTTTAGGGTAATTTTAATCCTCACATGGAAAATAACAATTGATTATGATGTATTAAGAAACGATCACGATTCACGTGTTGTGACCCTATTGGCTCAGGCATCAGCATCCCATCACTTTTTAATTTTTTTTATGTTGTTTGGTTAACTATTTGATTTCTCCGGGTTGGATATTCATTTAATTACAGGACGCCCTGAGGAATTATAGTTTTGACTCTGTAAAGGGATTTCTTTTTGGTTGGCTGCTGGGATCAGGCTGTCAATTAGACGGACAGCCTGATTTTGAATTCTTCAACACAAAACGTTTACCCATAAAGCGGCAGGTACCGCGTCAAATATTAGCTTTTTATTCAATTGGGCATGTTTTTGTTGTCGAATTAATGAGTTTAATGTTTTAATCCTTCACTTTTGTAGGTGGATGCAAAAATTTGTTTCTAGGTTTTGTGGGTAAACGATAATTCTTTTCGACACATTTTGAGCCTCCTATTCTTCATCATGGCTTCCTTGTCTGGTATATTTCAGAGACCGGTATTTGCAGTTTCTGCAGTTGCAATAGCCTCTATTTCTGCTGATTTTCATGATAAACTGCGGCCTTCCAGTTCATCAGAGACTTGTAATTCCTTGGAACAATCCAATCCTTCCGTCTGTGAATCATTACAAGAAACAAGTTCATCTTGGGTGTCCCAAATATCTGATTCCAAGTTAACAGAGTTGTCTTTTATCACTAGAATTCGCACACCTGTGCCTAAAGTAAGAATCTCATTTCCAAACACTGGACCAAATTGTTGTTCTATGGTGTCTTCTCCTGTTTTCCTCAATTTGTATCGGTCTGCTGAGTTAGCAAAAACTGCCAATCCAGTGTCTTTTTCATATAATATTCCTCCTTCGTCATCAGATGTTTTATATAGATGGCATTTGCCACAGCCAGACACCATCGATGTGTCTGGGGTTTCTGATTGTTCATCAGCAAAATCTAGGACAGTTGTGGTTTTGCTAGGATGGTTAGGCGCAAAGCAGAAGCATCTCAAGAGATATGCAGAATGGTATACCTCGAGAGGGTTTCATGCCATTACATTTACTTTCCCAATGAACGAGATTCTCAGTTATCAAGTTGGGGGGAAATCTGAGCAGGATATAGAATTGCTTGTGAACCACCTCGCTGAATGGCTGGAAGAAGAGCATGGAAAGAATTTGGTTTTCCACACATTTAGCAACACAGGATGGTTAACGTAAGTTTTTGTGCTTCCCACTCAATCATGTCACTCATCTTGTTGAAAACTTTGAATATTAAATTTTAACTCAATCTCAAAAAATAAAGAAAAAAAGACGAAAGGTAGAGATTTTCATGGCTTTTGCTCACCAATATGTTTGATAAGTCTCTTATTTTTCTGTACAGTTACGGAGTCATCTTGGAAAAGTTTCAGAACAAGGATATCACACTAACGGGAAGGATTAAGGGCTGTATCGTTGATTCTGCTCCTGTGGCAACCCCTGATCCACAGGTGAATTTTTTTTTTATTTTTTTGTAGAATTGCTGTGCACAAGGTGCTACAGCAACATGGTAGCTGGAAAGACATTGTGTGTTGAAACATAGCTTTGCATGAAACAAGAGATGTGCACTGAATGTTCAGAGCTATAGTGCCACCAGTTATGTTAAGGCACATTGTGTTATTTCTGGCATTTCGCTTGTGTGTTGAAGCTTGCTTGATTTTGTTTTTTTGATGTTTAACTAAGATAGTGCAAAATCTGCATATTCATTCTAATATGTCCAATTTGATACTGATTTATTTCACATTGCATCAATTTTTTCCATGAGCTTCAATGAAATGTTTTTTTTTCTTTTATCTACATCTTTGGAAGAATTTGAGCCTTTGTGGTTTAACGTAGGAATAACTCTTGACAGGGCTGAGTGAAAGAAGAAGATTAATGTAAACCGAGTGAGGCTTTGTTTTTGAGTATTACCCTTCTCTAAATTCTTCCGTCAATTATGAGAAGCAAAATAGAAACTAGAAGTTTTGTTACACAGTGTGGAAAAGGAAAAAGAAGATATTCGCTTCTTGTCAAGGCCGTGAATCTTTTCAAAAATATTAATTCGGCATCTTAAGTGTTCTCTTGCATCATGTTCTTTCATAATTCTCTTCTTCGTGTGATTTTTGTTCGATCTTATTGATGAAATACGTAATACATGCTTCTAGGTCTGGGCTTCTGGATTTTCCGCTGCGTTTTTGAAGAAGCATAGTGTTGCAACTAAAGGTTTCACAAGCTTAAGTGAAGCAGAAGCAGAGGCAACAGATGGAACTAGAAATGCTGTCGAAGCCAAGCCTGCATTAACTGAAGCAGCTCTTCTACTTGTGCTAGAGAAGTTCTTCGGGTTGGTTTTGAATTATCCTTCAGTAAATAGGTAAAGAGGCTTTCCTTGACAAACTAAAATTTTTGTTTTATTTTTCCAGGCTTGCTTAACTAACAGTTATTCTCACAAAGTTGTTTATATATGGTATTTACAGCACACTTTTCTTTTTCTTTAATTTTCAACCACCTTCTCCATTTCATTTAATAGGCTGAACGTTTTCCGAGGTTGCAATCTGTAATCTGTTACATATGTAAATGTCCAACATGACTTTTGCACAACTGCAATTAAATTGTCTGAATCAGCAACAATTAGATTTTACATTATTTATGTTCAGTATTCCTTTTTACCATGACATTCTGTTAATAATAATTCTCATATTACAGGAGGCTTTCTGATGTGTTGAGTGTATTAACACTCCAGCAACCAAGCTGTCCACAGCTATACATTTATAGCTCTGCCGACAAAGTTATTCCTGCAGGGTCCGTCGAGTCCTTCATAGAGAAGCAGCAGAGGAGTGGACGTGAGGTCAGAGCTTGTAACTTCATTTCGTCTCCCCATGTCGATCATTTCCGGAATGACCCCAAATTGTATTCTTCGCAGCTCACCAATTTTTTGGAGGATTGTGTGCTCACTTGTTGCAAACATTCTTCCTGAATAGCATACTAACCAATTTTATTTACATTTCTTGACTTCATAATCCCATACACAGGTAAATAGATGTGGCTTTTAAAAGCTTCTTTCCCTTATTCTTTCTGGGGTGTAAGATTGTCCCTGTACCAATACACTGTACAAGTTTCTTAATATTATTTCGAAAATTGACGTGCCATATCAATATATCCTTGCAGAAAGTGTCTGTGTACTTGAAGTAATAGGTTAACTGATCAAGACAAGTTGGGTTTATATTCTTCTTACCCTGCTGGATTGCTGATTGAAGGCATCAGAAAGTGTCAAATATAAACTGCAAATTTCGATTTTTTTTTTACACGACCAAAATTTGATTGTACTTCTATTTCTCCTACGTATAAATCTCTTGTGTGTAGGCATTCTGCTTCAATATTTGTGTTGGGAGTATAGTGATAAAGACAGGTTCTTGGTTGGTTTACGTGTGCTTTAGAGATGAGACATCTCTTTACCTGCAAATGATTCTCAAGGTGAAAATACAGAGCTAAAGATGATCTTTGAATAGAAAAAAGTGCGGATCTTCGGTGTCCGAGGTTTTAGTTTATGTTCTAAGTACAACTTTAAGAGAACAATCTATTTGAATTTACCTGAAAAACACAAACTTTGTGAAATTTTACAAATGTAACATACTAGATGTCACGAAATCTATTATGAAAACATTCAAAATGTTTGGTTTTATTGTCCCCCAAAAAATATTTTGTTCTAGGCCAATTCATGTCAAAATATAAAATATCAAAATGTCAAAAATCTTAATATTTTCTCACAAATAAGAAAATTGATACATCAAATTGTCAAAATATGTTGATGGATCAATTTAAGAACAAGAAGCTTGAGATCGCACGAGTTAAGATACATGTACAGAAACTCCTTTCATAGAAGTTTTACATATCCTCACAAGGGTGGGTCCCGCATGGTAATAAAAAATTGTCAAAAAATCCCACCCACCCCTCACTTGATGCATCAAATTGTCAAAATATGTCGATGGATCAATTAAGAACAAGAATCTTGAGATAGCATGAGCTAAGATATATGTACAAAAACTCCCTTCACAAAAGTTTTACATATCCTCACAAGGGTGGGTCCGGTAATAAAAAAATTGTCAAAAAAATCTCGCCCACCCCTCTATTGTGAGGTATCGATCGGGGGGTTACGCCATGTGCTTGGAGGAGAACATAGAACCCCACCATGTATTCCAAATAGAACTTGAGATGGCATAGGTACTTTCTAACTACAACCTGTCAAAATTAGATTAAATTCCTCCCACCAAACCAAAAATATGATCGAGTAGTTGGCACCCACCATCCCTTCAGCCCCTTTGGGTACACCATACTCTAAGAGCCTTTTCGTAATTTCAAAGAACTTATTAATAACAATATTGATATTGCACTCAAGATCTTTAATCTTTTTCCGAACGCGTTCTTATCTTTGTTCTTTCATCAATAAGCACGTCTTCATCTAAAATTGTGTTTAAAACAACTTTTTGAAATTGAAAATTGAAAATAAATAATGACGAAAAGAAATTAAAGAAAAATGTAATATTGAGAAAAGATTGAGGACTTAAAGTGAAATTAGTATTTTTCTATTCGACATCTTCTCCTAATCCTATAAAGAACTATATATCGCTGCTAATCATTCATTCTCTCTACTACAATGGACGGCGGCGGGTGCATAAACGAGAGTCTTGGCGACGATGAGCTTCGGGCGGTGCTGTCGAAGGTCGAGCACGACAAGGACAAGGAAGTGTTCGGGCTGGTGTGCAAGCGATGGCTCCATTTACAGAGCACCGAGAGGAGGAAGCTTTGTGCTCGTGCCGGCCCTCACATGCTCAAGAGAATCGCCGCTCGATTCACGCACTTGCACGAGCTTGATCTGTCGCAGTCGGTGTCGAGGTCGTTTTATCCTGGCGTCACTGACTCGGATCTTTCCGTTATTGCTACCGCCTTTTCCTCCTTGCGAATTCTCAACCTTCAGAATTGCAAAGGTCATTTAACTAAATGATCTTTTTCACTACCTACTTGTATATTATTATTATTATTATTATTTTTTACTATTTCTGCATTTTTTTAATCGGAAAACAGTAAAAGAATATTCTTTGGCCTTTTTTTGTGAATATATGAAATTCAGTACGCGTAGTTTCAATTCCTGTAATTGTTGAAGCTTTGTTTTTTTGGTGTTGAACAGTTGATTGGAAAATAATGTTTGCGAGACTTTGATTTTGGCCAGTTTTTACTTGACAATAATATACTAGCTATTGAGATGAACTGACGTGGAGTTACAAAGTCATCTTAAATGAGCATTTTAATTTTTTGGTCATTTTTTGTCACAGTAGGATGGAATTTTTCTTTTACTTTGAAATAATCAAATGAGGAATCATAACTTTTTTTTCAGCCTAGAAGACTGGATTATAATATGGATTTACATTTCTCTGCACATATAGTAGACAACTCAAGTTGTACAATGAAGATTGAAGAAAGGGGCTTCACGAATCAAATAATCCTTTTCTAATTTAGAATTATATTAAAAAAGGATAGGACGGAAAACCGGGTTTAATTGGTGCTCCACCTAGGCATATAACCATATTTATCTACACAACTTAGAAATGATTCTTCTTCATTTAAGAATGATGAAGAAAGATATTTGATTTCAACTAAAATTATATGCAAAGCATGATGAAGTTGAAATTTTCTATGAACTTTAATGTGGAACTTCTGTTGGATGCATAACTAATAGGTGAATTGTTGGTGTAGCACAGGTATATCAGATACTGGAATGGCAGCTATTGGATCTGGGCTTTCTTCCCTGCAGTCTTTAGATGTATCCTACTGCAGAAAGCTAACAGATAAGGGTTTATCATCTGTTGCCCAGGGTTGCCCCAATCTCAGAGTGTTGCATCTTTCTGGTTGCAAATTTGTAACTGATGCTTTATTAATCTCTCTTTCGAAGAACTGCAATCATATAGAGGAATTGGGTTTCCAAGGATGCAGTAAATTAACTGACTCAGGAATAACTGTTCTTGTTGCGGGGTGTCAAAGGCTGAAACACTTAAATATCAATAAGTGCAGTAACATTGGAGACATTGCGGTAACTAGTGTAGCAAAAGCTTGTTCATCATCACTTGGAACATTGAAGTTATTGGATTGCTACAAGGTTGGGGATGAGTCTTTATTATCCTTGGCCAAATACTGTGAAAATCTCGAGACACTCTTCATTGGTGGATGTCGGAACATATCTGAAGAAGCTGTAAAATCATTGGCTTCTTCTTGTCATGGCAGTCTTAAGAATCTACGCATGGATTGGTGTTTACATGTTGCTGATACATCCTTGGACTGCATATTTTTGGCTTGCAGGGAGCTTGAGGTTCTCGACATTGGTTGCTGTGAAGAGGTGACAGATGCAGCATTCCGGGGATTAGGAAATGAAGATTTCAAGTTGAGTTTGAAAATATTGAGGGTAAGTAACTGTCCAAAAATTACAGTGGTAGGCATCAGCAAACTGTTGAAATCTTGTGAAAGTCTTGAGTATCTCGATGTTCGTTCATGCCCCCATATAACCAGAATGAGATGCGAGGAGGCTGGATTGCAGTTTCCGGAGAGATGTAAAGTGAATTTTGTTGGGGGTATGGCCGAGCCAGATGTGTTATGCTGAGACTATGATTTGTGAATATTTGGCAAGTTCTGTTACATTGAAGGTCCCTTTGTTCGGTTGGAGCTTTTCCGTCCCTACCCTGGGATCGTTTGCCCTAAATTATTGTTTATGTATTCTATTGCTTTTGATTTCATTTTCATTTATTTCTCTCCACATCTCTGCACTAGCATCTGTCATTTACCCCAGCTCATAATTTCTGTGGTTAAAAGCCAAAGTTCATCTGTAAAAGTATATGTTCAATGAATTGAGTATCAATAACTAAGACATTTGTGAATAATTTTTGACGATTATTTCTATTTGATCTATGAATTGAGAATGTTTGAGGGAATTTATTGTTTAGACATTTGTAGAGTACTATTTTGTTAGCAACTGTGGATTTTGAGTACAGTGTAAAGTATGTTTTGAAAATAATGGTGTAAAAGTTAAATTGGTCATTCAACTTATTTTCTTGAGCTATCTCAACTTGATTGGGGTTTGACATTGACCCCTACCTATATATTGATATGAAAAAGCAAGTACAAGGGGTGAAAATTGGCACCTTATCAGTTATCCCTATGAGGTTATATCAAATTGTACTATGAGCAAGTTCAAACCCAAAGAATGAAATAATGAAAGTATTTGCTTATGCGGATGCGAAGTATTTGCTAACAAGTCGACCACTGTGTTCCCCTCTCTCTAAACGTTTGAGAACTACACTTAAATCTTCCTTTGCCAGTATTGAACTTTCTCCAGGTAGTACTGCACTGTCCACAACCAGTAGCTTTCTTATTGACAAGATGAATACATGCTACTGAGTCCGATTCAATCCGAACTCACGACAAGCCTATCTGCATACATGTACTCAACATAGTACATTATACCTGAGTAGTGAGTTCAGCCTCCAAACTACATCAAAGAATTCATATTAGGCAAAAATGACATGCCCTTTATTATTCCTTGATGCTCCCCCTTCAGCTGCTAGGTTAGAAGCCCCCTTAAAGCACCCATCAGTGTTGAGTTTCAAAATTTTGGAGGGTATTTTCCTCCAGTACACCACTTAAGGTTCCTTTAGATATAAGTTCTGCTACTTTAAGGACTTCTATGTGGTGTTTCTCTTTTATTGACCATGTTTAGCTTCATTCTAAGCCCAAAATGTTTAGCATTATTCTTTTACATCGATGGATACCAAAATATAGTCAATGGAACAACTGATAGAGGCATGCCACGTTTAGAGGAAAGTTTCTTAGATTCTCTCGGATTGAAATAGTATAAATAGGGCTACTGAATTGAGAAGTAGAATGTTAAACCTGTAAACTGCAATTTCTCACCTAGTCCATGCACAAAATTGGTGAACTTGTGTGGGTTAGTCTTCAATTCTTGTTAGTTAAATATCAAGTCTTAGCTAGAACATTTCATATAATATTTCCTTGTTCATATTTCAAAATCATATATTAACTGCACATATCATTTGCTTTATTACAAATGTTCAGACTCTGAGGGCTAGTTACAAAAATCTTTCATCCTTCAGAACTGAGAAATCAAAAAACTTGATTGGGGCTTTATGTTTTCAGTCTTTTTGTCTTTGAGAAGAACTATTTGCTCCAGAATCCCTTAATTTATGTCAAATCCTGGATTTGAAGTAAACCGGTGCATGCATAAAGGTCTTTCGATCGATTTGATTTGATTTTGATATTTGTCGTTACGGTGTACTAACATATTTTGGTAGAAATAGATTAGTTTCTACATGTCTAAAAAAGAACGAAATTATTTTGAACTCCCACGAATTTAATTTTTGAGGTCTAATGATCAGCTAGGAAATGAAAACATATATACATATCAATGGATCATCATATGGAGAATGAGGAGAAAGATGACGAACATTGACTAGAATTATACGAGGCATTGATGAAAAGCTTCGTTGCTGACCAATTCTTTTGGCGAGCCATCAATCTACGAAGTACATCAAGTACAGCATACGAGCTTGTGTCCATAGGCACTTATCACCATAAAAAACATAACTTGCAAGCATTGGAAGTGCACAAATTGTGGTACCTGCATTATTTACTCGAACAAAGGAAAGAGGATAGCGTTGAGAGGTACTTTTTAGCCCTCGACAAGTTGAAACACGGGGCTCTAAAATATTGTTCCAATCTATCTGATGTTGATACAAGTTTTTGGAAATGATGTTACTTGATGGTTGCTTTGTTTTTGAGTTTGTTAGAAGATATTCAGAATCCCGACATGAAGATAAAGATGATGGTCCCAATCCCATATTTACTGTGTATTGGATGAAAGCTCAGGTTTTTCGTGATTTGATGTTGCTAGAAAATCTGCTGCCTCATTTTGTTTTGTCCGAGCTCTTTGAAATGAGCAATTGTAGATTAATAACAACAGAAAACTAGGCCTTTGCCAATGTGGAAGTGAAGTATTAGACCAAATGAAGGGTGTGAAAGATCTTGAAGAAGCCAGAATAACATAAAAAACCAGAAAAGTTCATACAGAAATTGATTCCTTGGATGCAGAAACCGGAAAGGATAGTGTGAGCTTATTTGTTATAAAGTTCAATAAGAGGGTGATGGAATACCTTGTCTAAAGGTGGAAGATTCGACCGAAGCATTCTTAAGAAATCTGATTGCCTATGAACAGCATTCGTCAGATGTGAACACCAAATACTTGACAGACTATACAATGTTCATGGATCAACTTATAAACACGGAATCAGATGGTGAGTATGCTTAGACGGAATGGAATAATAGCGAATTTGTTGGGGGACGATTCTCGAGTGGCTGATCTATTTAACAAGCTTGAAGACGGGGTTACAACTTCATCAAATCTCTGTTACTGGGGAGTATGCAAAGAGGTGAATAAACACTGTGGGAAGATGTGGAATGTGGTTATGGGTAGTGGCGGAGCCAGTACCCAACAAGCCATGACGGTCACCCATGCTCACTCCATTGGAAATTTTTTAACTCACATGAAATCTTGTATCCGCCACTAGTTATGGCAAAATTGAGACATGATTATATCAACACTCCATGGGCTACTGTCCTCTTGCTTCTTCTAACCATTGCATTATTTATACCATTGTTTTCCTAGCTATTCAATGCCCGGGAGCTTATGGTCATGTTCTATTTCACTCCCCCGTGGTGGTTCTTTTCACCCTTCCTGATGTGCTTGATCTATGAATATCCACCACAGCTGTTTGATCTTGGTTGAGATAGTGGTGCCAATTGATGCGAGTCGTGGTCCTCCCTTAACTAATTCCGAGATACCAGAAAGAGTTTGATCACCAGCTTGCCATTTCTTTTCATAAATCACCATATCTGGTTGAAGCATCCAAGCATGGTGGCTAAATGTTGGGAACAATATATTTTTTGCTAACTCCGAGGATTTCTCTCAACTCCTCTTTTGCGCAGCCATCTTCATAGAAGCTGACGGGATAATCCCAAGACCAAATTGTATATGAACCATGCTACATGTGTGTACGTGAGTTGGCAGACTTTGGTGCATTGATAATGACTAACACATTTTTCAATCAATTGTCAAATTTGACATATAAGGAGGTGTCAATCAAGATGTACACTTTATGTGTACAAGTAATTTAATACATTATATATAGGTGCATTTACAAATTTATAATGACAGTTTGAAATAACATATAGACACATACAGCTTAATTACAAGCCAGACTCGTAATTTCGTTTTGTTTACACGAATGATTCCAAATTTTGTTTTGATATGTGTAAATTTAATTTTGTTTACACGTGATTTTGTAAATTGTTTTATTGCGTATAACCCGGAACAAAAAAACCAATAACAAAGGTGCCATTTTCCTCACTCCTTGAATCTTATAACTACTAAACAGTCTCGAACAACATTACACAACAAAATAAACAAGATTTTAACTTCTTTTACTTTTTCAGCCGTATCTATTGATAGCCATCCCAATATGACAAACATACCACAAGATCATACGTATAATAGAGCCCCTGTTACTTGACTTGTCCGATAACCAAACGACTAGCAGTCCATTTTCTTTAAAGTGGCTGCTTGACGACGGAGTCATGCTTGGTGAAGTGCTTGAACTGTTCTTGACAGCGTCTAGTGCAGCCATGAAATCCAACGTTGCCCTTCAGCAATTATGGTTTCCCAGACTATCATCCCTTAATTTCCACTAAAAAATTCCTAATATGGGATACTAACATATATGACACTAGTAAGATTATTGATGCGATACTAACAAACAGGACTTAATAACAGAAATGATTTTATCCATCTGCATTCCACGACTACCCTTCACCAAAACAACGTCATCCCGGTGTAATTTGCTAACAAATCTGGAAACAAGTTTGTCTGCATCGTAAGCACATACCAACTTCATCTCCTGACCAATGTTCAAATTCTCAGCTGCAGTCAAAAACCGCTTACCAACAAGTGCCACTAAATCAATTCGAGCATCTAGGCAATGCTGTAAAATCAATTCATGGAACTTGATCTCTTTTGGACCAAGTTCAAGCATGTCCCCAAGTATAGCAACTTTTCTGCCTTTGCATTCAATTGCTCTTAGTAAATCAATGGCACTTCTTGTGCTATCTGGGCTTGCATTATAAGCATCATTTACTATTTTGATACCATTTTCAGCAATTTCAAGCTCTGACCTCCCGTGAACGGGTATAAATCTTGAGAAGGATTTTCCGAATAGAGCAAGAGGAACTCCCAAGAATGTTGTAACAGCAGCCGCTGCACATGCGTCCAGAGCCAAATGCAAACCTGGACTTGGAATCACAAATTTGACCCTGAACGCCAGCAGGGTGAAAGAGATTATGCAATAAACTTTTTTTTATATAAATAAAACACCTCCAAGAAAAGATGTATTGGAACAAGGAGTGTGTGCATAAGTGGTGAAACATACATGCTTGATTAATTTTTTTATTTAGTACTTTTCAGAAGTGATAGGACTTCTTAGAAAAATAGGAGGAAGATTTTCCAAAACAAATTGCTCAGTATTAAAAAATTTACTTCCATAAATATCCATATTCTCATGTAAGCTTTCCAACATTTACACTTGCCAAACTCAAAATTCTAGACTAAACCTTTTCAGAAGCTCATTCTACAACTGCCTTGTATACCAGATGGAACAGAGATGGACTAAGAGTTTATTGTAACATTTAGGAAAAAAACATTTATTTCATCTGACATTATCAAGTTGACAGATATTTTGATGGCAGATAATGTCACATGATTTTGACAGCATGGAATTCAGAAGTTGAAGTTGATTTTAAGAAAATTACAATCAAATTTAAATATCACACATCATTCATCGGCTGAATGCCATTTTCAAAATATTCTTAAATATTCCCATGCTGCCTTGCACCAGAATTAAAGTATTTAGGTGATAAGAGTGACAATAAACTTACACTTCTTTATTCCTTTCTAAAACAACCTGCACTTTGTGACCTCCATCAATACTTTGTGCAAAAACTAACCGAACATCAGAGCCCTTTCTCCGACCAAAGAATACCTAGATGCAAGTCATAACTCTGCATTAAAAACTTGTTGGCACATGTAGAACCATCTGAACAATAATTTCTAAAAGCTTTGATTTCTCAGCACGAAGCAAGTCCAGTTTTCTCAAGGCATAATTTGTCTCCAACATAAAATTCTGAAGGCCAATATGTTTACAAATTGCCTATAGCAAATCACGAAAGACAAACAATGATTTTGCCACTTGCTAGAAAAAACATAATTATCTTCGTTACTGAAAGCTGATTTTAAGTATGCAATTGAAAGAACCAAGGGAGCTTTCGAGTGGAGGAAATTGAGTAAGGATGTGAGGATATGTAGATGAAAGCAATGTCTGTCAATGAAAGCTAAAATACATTTCCACATCAAGATTGTTTCAACCTTTGCCCATTCCTTAACAAGTGTTGGTTTGATATCTCCATGAATTTCATTGAAGATCAGCCAAAGTCCCATGGAAAAGCTTGGGAAAGAGATTTCAATTGAAAGGAAGGAAGACCTAATTAATTTTTTATTTTTTTTTATTTTTTTTCCGTAAAGAAAACAATGTTTCCATCTCCTTGGTCATTACACTTTATCTATATCAACTTGTCCCTGAGGCACCTTGGTTAGTGACCTGTGTAGCAGCTGAATGTTACAATATAGCACATATTTTTACATCCATGTCTTAATTCTCTTAATCCTGTCTTCTGATTATATTCAACGTCTTACTGTTGCCTAGTGATAAATATCTTCAAAAGAAAAAGAATTTTGGTGTGATAGCCAGTCCAACAAGCCTCAACTTGCTACTGCATTATGCCAATTTGTTACCTTCTGGTGAAAAAGATTTACTTGAGCTGGAATAGTTGATTAGGCATGTAATGGTTGTGTCTAGATGAAAAGCTTCTGGTTCTTTGAGAAATTTTGTAACTATATTGAATTTCAGCAGAATATTTCTTCAAAATTCTTATTTAGACCTTTCCATGAACATTTTCTCCTTAACTTTTGAGTGTAAAGAAGACATGCTCTTTGCTTGCATGATCTTTCTTTGCAACTGTTCAATGTTGCCAAAGAGTTCTAATCATTTTAACAAAAACTTACTGTGCTACGTGAAGAAGATGATAAAGAAAAAGGAAATTGTGTGGATACAGGAGCAGAGCATTCAAGGAAAATTTTATGAGCTAAAATTAGATACAATTGCTCAAGAGAGGAAAAACACTAAATGGTTGAGAAGCTGTTGAAGAATATTTTATAGTTTGGCTTCAGAACCAAGTATGTCCTATCTTATTCTAAACGCATGAATATCACTATAGTCTATAGATCTGCATATTCCCTATCAATCAGGATCTAGACGACTTTGATCCCGAGGCATTGCATTGGCATTTAAAGAAATGTATTTAATTCTTATAATTTGACTACGGATATCTTTACTTTTCTGCTAAGTTCTTGGACTTCTAGTGATGATATCAAAAGGGAGAGGCAACAATCTGATTGCTGATATCCATTATATTTTGCTAATATATTCTGCCTTATGATTGATCATATTATCATTGCTATCAGAGGGAACAACAAGTATCCTGCTACCAAATAGAGTTATTGAACACAAAGGGCGATATCTTCCATTCTATTGATAGTCAGTGCTTGACATCATAAAAGGGTGTGTATGCGAGGAGGGTGGGGATCGTTAAGAAATGTATCTTTTGTATCAGATCCTGTCTATTTTCCAAATTCATGTTTCATCTACCCTTTAATGAAAAACTGGTTCTCCAATCTCCAGTTAAAACTTTCAGTCAGGCACACCAAAAGCATACATACCAAGTAACTAAGCTATCAAAAGTTTAAAAGTCAAAATCTCACCAACCTTCCTGGCACCCATGGGGACAGGAAGACTCATGACAAGAGGGTCATCAGCATTCAAAACACAAATGTCCCCTGGCATTGCATCTCTCAAAATCTCCCCCTTTGCCATCGAAACCTCCTCCAAACTCGCGAAATTCTCCAAATGTGAAGCACCCACATTCAGAATCACCCTTACATTTGGCCTACACATCCTAGCAAGCTCCAATATTTCTCCTTTCTTGCTCATTCCCAACTCCAACACCCCAAACCCCACATTCCTCGGCATCCCAATGAGAGTCAATGAAACCCCAACTTCATTATTCCAATTCCCATGGCTCTGATAAACAGTTCCTAAGCTTTCTAAAGCCATTGCAATCATAGTTCTTGTGGTGGTCTTGCCCACACTCCCGGTTAACCCAATCAAGCAACCATTTATCTTGTTCCTTGCACGATGGCCCAATCTTTTTAATGAATTCAAAGTACTTCCATCGACTTGAACAAAACCCATGTCCCAGTCTTTGCAGACATGGTTGCTAATCACTCCAATGCAACCTTTGGAGGACAGCTCAGGGGTTATGAAACTGTGGGCATCATAGTTTTGGCCAACGAGGGGAAGGAACCATTGGCCCGGTTGAAGGGTTCTGGTATCAGTCGAGATTGTACCAGGTGGGCCCCACTTGTTGATTCTACCATTTACAGCCTCTGCTATTTCAGGGGCTGTCCACTGTGGTGAATTTGATGAGCCAAAATGGGTAATTTGGGAAATGATCCTTCTTGGGTTGGTGGGTGGAGATGAGTTAGTTGTTGGTTTTATGGATATATATGAAGACGGAGGAACTGTCATCGGAGGCATGGATTGTTCCGAGTGTCAAAAGAGAAGACCACTACTAGGCTTAAGAACGCAAGGGTGTCGACGGGCCAATAGCCAACATGAACATTGGCCCGGTTCGTAAAAGCTCGGCCTCAGACCGGTCCTAGTTTCCAATATTTTTTATTTTTTAAAATTTCTCTTATTTTTACAACTTTTTTTATGAAATAATAGATTATCTAAAATTCGTGAAAGATTGCATTGTTATAAAATATAGTAATGACAGGATAAATGATGGGATAATATACGTCTAAACTTGCATTTGTTGATGCAAAAAAAAAAAAAAAAATACCCTTTGATTTTCGTTCGTAAGTAGTTTCCTTAATTTGTGTATCAAAGGCATTGCCCAAAAAGCAAATTGTTATTTGGCCCATATTTGATACACAT
>CAIGRQ010002889.1:0-11045 GCA_903798375.1 Fraxinus sp. D2006-0159
GGGGGGCCCTCAAGATTGGGGTTCAACCTTTTTTTTTTTTTTTTAATAAATGAGTACAAGTAATTACATACCGACGAACTAAGACTTGTACTTAGAAAGAAGAATTCATCATTTCCTTCCATTCTATTATGCATGCGATATTTGACGATGACACCAGACCAGGGAATTTTCAAATATTAGAGGGTGCACTAGTCAATTTTTTATTGAACGGGTCAATTTTGGGGTAAATGGGTTAACTATAATTGTTTTCAAATTTTGATTTTTACCCCCATAATCGGAGTACTTTTCCATTTTTGCAGTTGAATCAATCAATGTGATTCAGTTTTAATATTAATGGAAAATAAAGTTGTTAACATTTTAGTACGCTTTCCTTCCTTGAATATCAATTAATATTTAAATACTCACCAAACTTTCACTTTACAATATTAAGTAATAATGTTTAGAGAATTATGAATTATAATTCAAACAAAATTTCTCTCCAAGAAAAGATTAAGATACGAAAAGATTAAGATACGATGGAAGAGAAGATAACCATATTTGTAAAATCTCTCCAAAAAAAAAAAAAAAAAAAAAATCTCTTCCTTTTTTTATCCTTGATACTATTCATCGTCTTTTAGTTTTTTACCAAATATGTCATTATTATATTGCAGATTACTTAAATTGTAATAATATCAGAGAAGATGAAAGTCGAGAAGTAAAATTTACTTAAATGTGTTCTGTAAAATAGACATTGTTTAGTGAGATCTGAAATAGTCTCTCTAGTTCGATCGATACCTTTTGGTCTTTAATCGAATCTCTAAAATCTCGTATATGTGAATATTCTTTCATGAATCATGACACTTATTTGCATTAGTGTACCGGATTTGGTCCCCATTTTCAAGTTAAATCAAGGACTTAGATTATACCGAAAAGAAGCATCAAGTTTGGAATATCCATAGCTACCTTGTAAATCAATACTTTGCATAAAGTTCATCGTAAATCTTGAAAACTCAGTTGGAAAAAAGGGTCCAAAGCTATAAATATAATTCTTAAATGTTTTAAAAGTTAGTTAATAAAGGTTTAAGGTGGCAACTTTTTTTCTTTAGGACAAAGCCAACCTGTCGGAGCCAGTGGATGCCACGTTCACATAATACTCATTGCTCATTGGTTGGGATTAGAAAGCCATGTGAAAGATGCGAAATAACATCCCAACCATAACCACATAATTGGGGAAATTTCATCGAAGGTCACCCAACTTATGGGTATGTTTTATGTTGATCCCTCACTCCAATTTATTACATATTGATAACTCAATTTACATTTTTGTTTGACCATTAAGAGTGAAGTCACTAGCAAAACTAAACACATGTTTAGTTGTGCTTATAAGTATCAAGAACCCGCACAATATTTGTGAATCCTACTTCAAAAAAAAAAAAAAAAACAGTTTTTTAGCATGACCGAGCGAGCACTTCATATCCATCCAAATGTGACTGATAAGGTGCGTCGTGTGACTTGATGCTTGTTTGACATCAGCAATTTTTGACAACATGAAAAACTCAAATGAGTGAATTTAGAGCTCATATATGTTATTTTTCGATTCCCACTTGTTCTTCTTTACAAATTAAATTGCTTTAACGTCAAACAAGTATCGAGTCATGCGTTCAGTCAACCACGTGGGATTGGCCAGACAAAAAGGTCAACTTGAAACAAAAATAAAAAATGTATGTTGGATGATTAAATTGAAATGAATTAAAAATTAGGTGACCATTGTTAAACAACCATATAAGTTGGATGATCTCTAGTGAAGTTTTGCCCCACAATATAATTGCCTTCCTTCCCAATGATTCATCGTTGCATCTTTTGTCTCCCCTAAGAAACAATAAGGATCTCTACATTTTACTTCCTCTAGCTCTTCTTCTTGTTCTTCTTTGATCTATACATACATACATATATAGGGGGGAGAGAGAGAGAGAGAGAGAGAGAGAGCTGTTTTCAAGTGATCACAAGAAGAAGAAGAAAGATCTATATTTGGAAAGATGTTGCAGAGAGCTGCAAGCAATGCATATTCATGGTGGTGGGCAAGCCATATCAGGACAAAGCAATCAAAATGGCTTGAGCAAAGTCTTCAAGGTATGACGAGACAATTTGATATGAGTTTTCCGATTCTACGATTCAATTCTTGTGAAATAGTGTCGGACTATCTATTTTTGCATCGTTTGACATCATTTGACTTCATTGTATTCATTTTTTCTTGTTCATTGTGTATCTTGTTTTTTATTTCAATCTTCTAGTAGAAGTAGCAAGATACCATACGGTGAAAGGAAATTCATGTAACCGACTTTAAATTTATCGAGAATAAGAGAATTAAACTTGAAAGTTCAAATCATGAAATCGATTCCATTATCAAATCATTTTGGTCAAAACAGATCTACTAATTTTTTGATTCCAAATAGTACCAGGGATTGAACTAAGTAATAAACTATCGTTTGACTATGGACATTACCTGATACTGTATGCTAGGCATAGAGTCTGAAGATTAATAGTATGTTTATCTTCCTTTCAGCTGTAGTATTTGAATAACTTGATAGTCTATGTCCCTCTTCGATGAAGTTGAATTCAGTTAATGAGTTGTTATATTCGGATTTCACCGCGGATAAATAATTTTTGTAGATATGGAAGAGAAGGTGCAGCATGTGATTAAGCTTATTGAAGAGGATGGAGACTCCTTTGCCAAAAGGGCAGAAATGTATTATAAGAAGAGGCCAGAACTCTTACATTTTGTAGAAGAATCTTATCGTGCTTTTCGAGCCTTAGCAGAACGTTACGACCACTTATCGAATGACTTGCAAAAGGCCAATCATACAATTGCCACTGTTTTCCCAGAGCAAGTGCAATTTGCAATGGATGAAGATGATGAATGTAGTAGTACCTTAAAAATTCCGAAGAATTCTCAAGTTCCACCAGTCGATACTGAAATCATTCCGAAGGTTCCAAAGGTTCCAAAGGCCCCGAGTAAAGATTTGAAAGGTCTTATGACATCAGCTTCCAAAAAATTTCCAGCCAAGAAATCGTTGAAAACTGAAAATACTCCTAAAAATGTTGTAAAATCTGGTTTGAACAAGAGTGAAGCTCTTGAAGAGATTGACAAGCTTCAAAAAGAGATTCTAGCACTGCAAACTGTTAAAGAGTTTGTAAAGAGTTCTTACGAAATCGGGCTTGAAAAGTACTGGGGGATCGAGAACCAGATCATGGAAATGCAGCAAAAAGTGTGTAGTTTGCAGGATGAATTTGGTGTTGATACAGTCATTGAGGATGATGAGGCTCGGACTTTGATGGTTAAAGCCGCATTAAAATCCTGCCAAGAAGCCTTGGTCCAGTTGCAGGAGAAACAAGACAGATCTGCCCGAGATGCAAAAGATGAATTCGAGAAGATCGAAGATATCCGTCAGAGAATGGAGTCCCTCAGGCACGAGTACATTCGTGATGAAGGTGGCTTAGAGAAGCCTACTGAAAATGATAAGACTGAAAACTCCGGAGATGAATCCAAATGCTCGACTAAATATGTGGATGACACGATACAAGAGAGACAAGAAACTGACATCATGGTCAAGAAAATGAACCGAGACATGGTGGGATCGATGGAATCTCTTACAGTGACAGAATTGGTAGAGAAGATTGACGAGCTTGCTAGTAAGGTGATCAACTTAGAAACAGAGGTGTCGTCTCAGACTGTTCATATAAACACGCTAAGAACAGAAGTCGATGATCTGCAGGCACAGATTCAGAATTTGGAAGGTGAAAAAGAGACTGGGATTGATGGAACGTGTGATTTGACCAGAAGGGTGAAAGAAATGGATGACAAGTTTCACATGATTCAAGATCTAAACAAAAAAGTGGAAAAACAGAACAGCAATCTGGCAACGAACTTTGTCGAAGCTCATTCTAGTCTTGATCATCTGTCTGAGAAACTGACCAGTTTAAAGTTAGATGAAGAGATTGAGGTTACCAATTTATTACAAGATGAAAACCTAAAAACGATGAAAAGAGAAAACACAAAGGATGTTAGAGAAGAGTACATAAATGAGCAGTGTGTGGAGGAATCTGTTCGTAACAAACAAGGAGAAGGGAAAGATGACAACCTCAATATAATGAAAACAGAAAACACAGAGAATGTAAGAGAAGAGGATACAAAAGAACAGAGTCAGGAGGAATCTGTTCGTAACCAAGAAGGAGAAGGTAAAGAAACCACTAAAGAATCCATCGTTCTTTTGGACTCAAAACCACTCGAACAAGTTTCTGTGGAATGTTCAAACTCAAAACCACTAGAGCAAGTTTCTGTGGAATGTTCAAACGAAAAGGGGAATGATCTTAATGCTGAATCAGAAAAAGATACAGGGAAAGAAGACGAGCTAGACTGGCAACAGAAGCTACTGAATGGAATGGAGGATAGAGAGAAGATTCTTCTGACAGAATATACTACGATTCTCAGGAATTATAAGGATGTCAAGAGGAAACTTAGTGACATGGAGAAGAAAGACTTGGAGTGCCAATCTGAAACGGCATTGCACGAACGAGAACTAAGGGATACTATTGCAAAGAGAGACGAAGAGATTCAACATTTACGCCAAAAGTTGAACCATCTACAAGGAACATTTAATGAAAACGGGGATTTGAACACTTCAGAAGATCAAGAAGTTAAATCGGAAGCAGAAACCAAGGTTTTGGAAGTGCATGAAGATCTTATCAGTGCAAAAGAAGACGATATCAAGTTTATTTTAATCGATCAAGCTCCAGCCATTTCAGTGGTGGAGGAAAAGCTCAGGATGGATATTGATGCAATACTCGACGAGAATTTAGATTTCTGGTTAAGATTCAGCACTTCATTTCATCTGATACAGAAATTCCAGGCTGAAGTTCAAGATTTAAACAATGAAATATCAAAAATAAAAGAGAGAGAGAGAATTGCGGGGAGTATTTCAACAGAGATAAAATCCAAGGTCCGGCCAATATACAAGCACCTAAGAGAGATTCAGACAGAACTTACAATGTGGTTGGAACAAAGTGTGTCATTGAACGAGGAACTAAAGCGACGACTTGAATCATTATGCAACATTCAGGAACAAATTATGATAGCTTTGAAGGAGGGAGTCGAAGAAGATGAAATCAAATTTAGCAGTCATCAAGCTGCAAAGTTCCAAGGTGAAGTTGTGAACATGAAACAAGAAAACAATAAAGTTAGCGAAGAATTACAAGCAGGTTTAGATCATGTAAATGCACTTCAACAGGAAATTGAAAAGACTCTAAGAAAGTTGAATGAGGAGTTTGAAATTCCGGGCGATCAGGCTCAACCACAGTTCAGTCATTCAGAGAACCGGGCTCGAATTCCTTTGAGGTCATTTATTTTTGGAAATAAACAAAAGAAGCAGAAGCATTCTAAATTCTCCTCTATGCTACTTAACAGAAGATATCATGTACCCAGAGATGGTGAACCTCTGTAACATCTTTAGTTCTTGATTATTTTTTCTTTCCGATTGTTTGTTTAGCATCGTTTCTTGTTAGAAGTTCATACATTTGGAAAGGTGAAAAATGATTTATATTTGTCTTCCTTTTTGCTTTCTGAGAAAGAACTTGTTTTTGGGTTCTAAACTCATAGATATTGTTAAATTTTGAGTTTCTTGATCTTCCGCTACAATTTCATTTTTGAATCTACTTGTTTATATGATTATACAGTCTATTAATTTATGCATACAGAAAAATGCTCAAAAACCTAAGGAATAATCAAATGTGACTTCATCTGAAAACCAAGTTCACTTTCAGACTCTACTACTTAACCACCATTTTTCCGAGACGAAGTGCAAGTATAGCCCCAAGTATTCGTTTTTCTTATAAGATGGGGGAGTTGGTGGGGTACCAATACTTGACCTTGATTATCGAAACAATAATCCTTAACCAACCAGCCCAATCCTTAAAATTTCCATTTAAAAGACCTCTGTTGTACTAAAAAGTCAATGGCTCAATATATTAGCCTTATTAAGAAAAGCCTTCACGACCCTCTTCGCCCTTCTTAACTTGGGGTCATGTAAGTTCCTCGGGAGGTCCCAAGTAGCTAGTCGGAGAGTCCACAGCAAATGCAAATGTTGGCAGCAGGGCGCAAGAGAAATGAGATAGAGGCAGAAGTCTATGCCATGCCTGATTAGTTAGTCCTAGTGTGCTTCTGTTATTTAGAAAATACTATCCTTTCAGTGAAATTATCTGTTGTGATCCCTGTATTTTACATTCTAAAAACTTGCTCAATTGCAAGAATTTCAAGATTTGCAATTTAGTAAGGCCTGTTTGGGCTAGATTTTTCATGAAAAATGGAAATTAAATTTTATTTCCACCATTTTGCATATTTGATTGACTAAATTTTACATGAAATTGATTTTCCACATTTTCTTGATTTTTGAGGAAAAACTTTTCCCATGAGTTTGGTGGGAAAAGCTTTTCTAGGCAATTTTTTTTTTTTTTTTGCAATAGGAAAAACTTTTCTAGGTATCATTTTTTTTTTTTTTTTTTGCAATGGAAACAAATTATATCCCTTTAATGGACAATTTACATGAAAAACAAAGTCAAACGAACACCAAAATATCCAAAACTTCAATATTTTCTAGATAAAAAATTATACCAATCAAACACAATTAATTGACAATTCCTACTAAAACAAATTCTAAACAATTCGATTCCCAGAAATTCACTTTCTTTTCATCCAATTCCATTCTCCAATCAAACGAACCCTAACTTTATTTGTGTTCCCCACTGTTCTTACTGAAGAGAAATAAAGTCAATATGCAGCTGTTAATAATCAAACAATCTACCAATTCTTTTATCCCGACATATTGGTCAAAGTTACAATTAAGTAAGAATTACCCTAGAAAAAGTAACTTTTGGTACTCAGGACCGTTTGACATGGCTTTCGAAAAGTTAGAAGGAACTTTTAAAACCCAAATGCTGCTTTTAAACTCGTTAAACAAACTTTATGAAAATGTTTCTTCTAGTTAGACGATATTTTGGAGAAAGTTGATCCAATATGGCTTCCTCTAAAAACACTTCTGAAATATGAAGCTCTTTTAGAAATTAGTTTCCAAACAAAATTAAGATAAATAAGTTGTTCTACAAAAAGCAAAAATAAAAGCCATTCCAAACAGGCTCTCAAAAAGTTTAGAAAAAATAAGTTAAAGTTACTTAAATATAACTTATACAGATCATGTTTAAATTCCAGTTGAGAAAACTTGGTTGCTACTAAATAAATTTGCATTGAGAACTTACTACATAATGCTGCAAATCAAGGTTTTACACGCGTTAAGTATAATTAGATACAAGCATCGTCATATGCTAATTTCAAGAGACCCAATATGATCATCAAAACAACACGCGTTTATATACAATAAGGATATCTACATTCTCATCCAATATAAGAAGCAGAGATGAAGTTATATTCCTACTCGGTACCAAAAGAGACTTCAGAAACCACCTTGGCTCCTCTTCCTTTAGCCATATAAAGTCCTATATGATGCATAAGTTCCTGCACCAAAGAAAAGAGAAAAAGGTAAGAAGAATAAGGTACCCCACTTGGGAAATAATTGAAAGAATGCCAAAGAAGCATCGGAATAGTTTGTGGAGAACCACATTCAAAATAAATTCATCCAATACGTAAAATGGTTAGCAGACAACCATATTATTGTGAAATTGGACTTACACTGTGTTACGTATTGAGTCATAATGGAATGGACAAGTATCTTTACTAACTTGCTTAAGGCTTTCAGGCTCATTCTTTGGTCAGTCCTTTGGGCCAAATGACTTCTCTAGGTATAGGGAATAAGAAAAGGGCAGTGTTGGTAAGGGGTGGATATCCTATGCCATTTTTAGCAGTAATTCCATTCTGAATATCACATGAAAGCTTGATAGACTGAAGTTCTATTGTGTGTGCTGAGAATGAGAGAAAATAAGCCCAAAGAAGCTGAAATGAAATATTTGAGTAGTAGAAAGAAATATTAGGTTGATAATCTACGTCAAAGATTTCATCACATACTGCAATTTCATTAAGATTTTCGACCAAATCTCCAATGAGAACACACTAGCAAAACCTAAATTAGCACTCATGACTTTCATGTATCAGATATCTTACCTGTGGATGAGCTAGAGCACCTTTGATATTTCTGGCAACATGAATTGGAAAATCAAAAGTAGCGCAACCACGAGAGTACACAATCACATCCTCCAATGGAGTGAGAAGTCCACGATTTCTTGCAGAAAGTGCTGAGCAAACAAAATCAAGCACACAAATGTCTGTGCATATCCCTACAACCAGTATCTTTAAAATAGAAAGTGTTGGTCAGAAAGGCATCTACATCACTAAGAATTGTTCTATTGAATATGTAACAAAATTTCTTGCATTTCTATTAAATATGTAGCAAAATTTCTTTCAATTTATAAAGACGGGAAAACCCCAATTGAATATTTGTGTTGTTGGATATGGAAATACTTACAGCTTTGATCTCGTTGGTTTTCACCCAATCCACAAAGACATTGGATCCATCTTTCTCAAATGAACCAAGAAACCCATCAATGCATCCTTTGCACCTTAGCGTTGCATTAGGTTCATTTTCCAAAAACTGCAAATCTGCAAAATCATATCAACTAAGCAGCATAAGAGAACAGCAAAGACATCTAAATTTATTTCCGTTGTGGGAAAAGCGCTAAAGACATATTTGGTACACAGTAATGGACAAGACTAGACAGGACATGGACAAATTTTAGCCTCTTTTTGTTCTCCTAGTACTGTCCATTACTGTCTGGTATGCCATACCAAACATGCTATAAAGTCATAACTACCAGGAACCAATTTTGACTCATCAGTTCCAGCTATACAGTGAGGAGGATATGGAGGCTCCGGAATATCCGGATGATGAGAATCAAGTAAAGCATATATAGGCCATTTCTTCTCACAGAACATTTTGGCGAGCTTCACTGACTCATCAACCATTCCTGAAATTTGTTTATCTGGAGCTTGCGGAGCCTGTAAAAAATATGATGATACTAAGCTAGATATCATTGTCAAATTATTATCTTTATACAATAACTTCATAAGCAGAATAAACCATACAAGGACGAAGGTAGTGATTAGTGAAACACTTGCCACTGAAATAATAATTCTAGGATAAAAAAAGGCAGTCATGGGATCTAGAATTTAAGCGCGCGGACATATAAGGTGTTCATTGGGTGTAGAATTAGGTTTGGATAGGGCAGTGTGGAAGCCACAAAACATAGGTCTGACACACATGCCACAATCCCACCTTCTGGCTCAAAATCGTGTTTATCATAAATCACTAATGGACGTTGATAAGATCTATCCATTTAGCAACACTTTAGGATGGCATAGCCCTAGAAGGGCGAGGTTCAAACTACCACATACACCACTTGATCAACTTTGATGATGTGATGTTTTTTGATATTTACTGTGGTGAATTTCATATCAAGTAGTGAGAAATAAACCCATTCATATCCATTCACGTTAGAATTAGCCAGTTCTACCTACCGTCTATACCTGTCGCCTTTAGACAAATGGAGAATACTAGGTTCTTGATACTTGGATTAGGACCAGTCTAACTACATTCTAATTATGGGTTTTTTTTTCATTTTCAAGGACGTGGAAATCGACATGCACATACTTCAGTTATTTGGCTAACAAAACACCAGTTTGTTGTGTTTCACTCTCATCATTTTACAATCCTAAAGTCACATCATGCCCTTTATGCGGCTGTAGATGTAAAGTAGCTGATCTACACCCAAGATCATGTATTAGGTTCGTTATTTCTACGTCAAAAAATAAACTTGAATAAATAAATGTGTGTTGAGCTTTTAGAGGCGATTCAAGATTCAAGAATATGTCAGAAGTCTTGATTGAGTCTTACTAATGTGTGTATTTGTATATGTTGAACAAAGATGGTAAAATTCTATCAGATTTGGTGGATGTTGATATAGTTGAATTCACTAATCATATGTATCCACTTCAGATTCACTGGCATATTAAGAACAGTTACGTGGACCATTGGAGAGTAAAATTGACAGTCTCTAATTACAACTATGGGAAAAAATTACTCCAACTGGAACGTTTGGTTCAACATACTGGCTTGGGACTGTTGGAAAATTCCAACATATGAGACCATACATGTATATATATTAAAATGTGTTGTGCTATTTTTAGGACAATTATGGCACTTGTTGAGCACTTTGACCTTGAGCTACATAAGATAGTTGTTAAGACGGCGTTTCTCAATGACGACGTTGATGAGACAATCTATATAGTGCAACCAGAAAACTTTGTGTCAGAAAACTCGAAGAATATAGTTTGCAAATTAAAGAAATCCATTTATGGGCTCAAACAAGCTTCCCACCAATAGTTTCACAAATTTCACCAAGTAATTATCTCATTTGGTTTTGAGATAAATGTTGTTGATGATTGTGTGTATCACAAGTTCATGGGAGTAAACATATTTTCTTGATTTTGTATGTTAATGATACTACTTGCCACTAATGATATATGCATGTTGCACGAAACTAAGAGATTTCTATCAATGAGTTTTGATATGAAAGATCTTGGTGATGCCTATTTTGTATTAGGGATTCAGATACATCGGGATCGCTCTCGAGGTATTCTTAGATTATCACAAAAGAGTTATATNTGATGATTGTGTGTATCAGAAGTTCAGTGAGAGCAAGCATATTTTTCTAATTTTGTATATTGATGACATACTGCTTGCCACTAATGATATAGGTATATTGCACGAAATCAAGAGATTTTTATCAAGGAATTTTGTGATGAAAGATCTTGATGATTCATCTTTTGTATTAGGGATTCAGATACATCGTGATCGCTCTCAAGGTATTCTTGGATTCTCACAAAAGAGTTATATTGATAAAGTAATTAAGAGGTTTAGCATGCAAGACTGTAAACCATGTCACACCCCTGTCGCTAAGGGAAATAAATTTAGTCTCAAATAGTGTCCGCAAAATGACCTTGAAGTTAA
>CAIGRQ010002947.1:2276-12877 GCA_903798375.1 Fraxinus sp. D2006-0159
AATGAGAATGAGAAAAAATGGATGTCATACAAGGGCTTAATCTGCAAACTTTAGATGAGACTTTCAAGATTGTTTGGATTAGCTTGAAAAAATTTCGAATAAGTAAATAAGTTTGAGTATAAATAAGCATGATGGGAAAAAGCTTGGGTTAGTTTAATTTACTTGTATATCAAGGCAAACACGCTCTTATCTGAGACTAGGTGCATGGTAACATTTTCTTGGTTTTGCAAATCTCATTTTCTCAGCAAGCTGGTGGTACTGTCGTCATGGATGCTGATGCTACTGCAGCATTGCACAAGAAAGGGGTTGCTCCAACAGATGATTCATTTAAGTTTACTTGGTTTGAGGTTTGTGTATGAATTTCTTTGGTGGATTTCTCATGGCTTAGTTATGATGATTTTTCTTTTTCTTCTTTCGGATATTTTTTTTTATTTTTTTTTAAAATTTGAATTTTTTAATGGTATTGAAGCTTCCCAATCTACCTCAAAAGTTTAATGTATTGGTATATTTTTGTATATGATTATGCTAGGGGTCTACAAAAATAACTTTCCTCCTGTTTTGAAAACTCTCATCTCCCTGTTGCTCGGAAAACCTTTTTTTTTTCTTAAATTAGATCCACCTTTTGGTGCTTTTTCAGGAAAACTTTTTGATATGAAACTAATTCTAGAAACTGCCCTGACATGTCTGCATTTGTTTATTTTGCATGATTGAAATGGTCATATATTTCCTTCAGAAAATTAATTGAAATATGTGTACTCTCTAGTTCTCAGACTTTTTTCTTCTGTCTAATTTCTTTAGCTTTCCTGCATGTCATCTGTTACTTGAGATTGCAAAAAGCAATAAAAATGAGAACCAGTAACAGTGAGCAACTTAGAGATTTGAAAATCCAACTGTATGAAACTTTTGCTTAATTTTGGAAGTGTACCCTGAAGCATTATGAATTGAACTACGCTCATATTGAAGGCAGCAAGACCTCCTCAGCACTGACATTGATTCATTACAGATAAGGGTTTAAGATCGTTTGCTGGAGGTTGGGAAACACATTTTAGGGTATGGCAGGATCCGTTTCTTTGAGTTGAAGTGGTTATATAGTCTCAGCCGATCATTTAGACGGGTAAAATACGAATTTGGTTGATCAAATTACTCCACTCCGATTTTGGATAAGAAATGAACTGTATGGCTTATAAAGTTGGCCTACCATTGTGCCTTTTATATGAAGATAAACAATTATTGCTGCCATTTGGATGATGTTAATTCAGTTTAATAGAAAAGGCTTCAAGCTCTAGATCAGTATTTCTTGGTCATAGGATCCAGGAATTAAGTGGAGTTTGGTGGGTTGTGCCAGAAGATATTCACTGGAGTACTGTTTTTCATGCACCTTATGGGCTCGAGAATGCAGGGCTTGAAATTTGCCCAACTTTTTACTATTATGCTCAACTGATGCCTGGGAATCTTTGAGCCATGTTGTGTACTTCAAGAGGGGGGTATTTTTGTAAAGAAGCTGACTAGTTTAGAAAAGAGGACCTTGTTTGCACAACCTCTAGGGATATGAGGTATCTCTGACAGAGGGAACACTACTCTACTCCTATTCTAAAAGCAAGATTAAGGGAAGATAAGAGGATATTCTTGTTAAAATTTCAGAGGGATCTGTGGCCCTGTGATTTGGCTGGGAGAAACTTGTAGGCTCATCAAAATGTTCACTTCCTTGTAAGTCCAGTGGCTAAAAGCAATGAGCTTAATTACGAGTTCAAGACTGAATGGTAGTCAAATTGCAATAACAAAATCTGGAAATTTATTACAGAGGAGGATTGAGGTAAATGTTTGGTGATGGAATGAAGAGACTTAGATTAAAAATAATTGACAAATCCTGTAGCCCATATTTGGACTTTACCATGCTTGCTTAATTTATATGTTATCATTTTGCTTATATAGAGTCATATTAATAACTTTTGGTTGTTCTTCGCTGCCATGTTCCTGTGCAAATCATTATCTAAAATTGATTGAAAATCTACTGATGTTTTTCTTGGCTTATGATCTCAGGATCATGGAAGTGTGGTCAAAGCCGTTTACACAGGAAGTGAGTTCTTGGAAAGTACTGTTCCCCATGAGGGAGTTGGCATTGTCCTGGAAACCACCAGTTTTTATGCTGAGCAAGGTGGTCAGGTAATCATTTGATTTGTTCTCAATCTGCAACACATAATTCTGAGTGATTGGTAAATGCTGTATACTTTTTAGCTTCTAGAAAAAATGAGCTGTACCCGGAAAACGGATCGAATAATGAAGAGAATTGCTTGTATTTGGAAGTTGCATAGTTTAGGCATATAAAATTAATTTTTTTCTTCGTAACTATGTATCATGAGAAAGTGTACTGGACAATTTCTTAAACTTCATTAAATTTTTCATGTCTAGCATGTTTGTGGGTTTCATCTCCCTTTGAGATTCTCGCGTCAGAATAATTTAGTTCTCTCTCTCTCTCTCTCTCTGTTTGTCTGTGGACTGTGTGTAATCATATTCCTACCTTAGAGTAGAGTGCTAGAATTTATTCCTCTGTCTTGTAGATATATGATACTGGAGTCCTTGAAGGTCCCAGTGGAGTGTTTGAAGTTAGTAATGCTCAAATATATGGTGGATTTGTTGTTCATATTGGTTCTTTCGATCAGAAGACTGGCAGATTATCTGTTGGTGATAAAGTAATTTGTAAGGTGACTTTTCTTTTACCCCAAACCTCAATCTTACACATACCTGTTTATTTGTTTCATACATACATATTGATTGCATTTTGACTATCACTTGATTCCGTTCTCTTCTGAGCTCAACAGGTCAACTATGAGAGGCGCAAGCTGATAGCTCCGAATCATACTTGTACACACATGTTAAATTTTGCTCTAAGGGTAACTATCTTATATGAGAACTTCTGCGAGCTTGCTAGGATCCAATCTTGACGCTCTGTGATTAGTTTCTCTAGTTAAAATATCTGAATGCTTTGAAATAAGTGCAGGAGGTACTTGGTAATCATGTTGACCAGAAAGGCTCCATTGTTCTTCCTGAGAAATTGAGATTTGATTTTTCTCATGGTAAGTTTATGTGGTGTTAGTTTAAATAGATTTCAGAAGCCTATTCCAATGCTCTTAAAATTTAACAGGGAAGCCTGTAAAGCCCGAGGATCTGAGGAAAATTGAGACCATCGTGAACGAACAAATTAAGGCTGAATTGGATGTATTCTCAAAGGAAACTAGGCTGGCTGATGCAAAGCGTGTCAATGGTCTAAGAGCTGTTTTTGGGGAGGTGATTATCTTTTCCTATTACACTGTAGTTGTTTTAGACATGGGAGCATTTCACATGATTGTGCTACCTGTAAGCATTCTTCACCATGGATTTCTTTTAATTGATATAGGTATATCCTGATCCTGTTAGAGTTGTCTCGATTGGTCGAAAAGTGGAGGATCTCCTTGCTAATCCTGAAAATGAAGAATGGTTATCTATCTCTGCAGAGCTCTGCGGGGGTATGTATCACCATGTAAATATGGTTTATCTCTATTGTTGTCTTCATAGAGGATAGTAGAGTCAAAACTACACTTATGCAGGGACCCATATATCAAATACACGAGAAGCTAAGGTGTTTGCTCTCTTGTCTGAGGAAGGAATTGCTAAAGGAATCCGTAGAGTTACTGCAGTTACCACAGATTATGCTTCTAAAGCCATGGAATTGGCATCCTCACTTGAGCAAGAAGTAAATGAAGCATCAAAGTTGGAAGGAAGCATTCTGGAGCAGGTTATTTCATTTATATGTCAACATTTTTAAATGACATTTTATTTAGGGTAAATATTTAGAATTGCTGATGGAAACTCTTTCACTTTGTGTTACAATTTCGGGATTAAAAAACTCACTGTGCTTTGGACTTAAAAAATATGTTTTGCCTCCATATCCAGACTTTGGCTGGAACTTTCTTAGGACATGGGGGTGTATCCCATTTCCTCTAGCAATATAATAGTTCGAGTCATCCTTAGTTTTTCCAAGTTTAACACACTTGAGTTCCCTCCCTCTGCATGCTCGAAGATACAAGTTTTCTCAGTATATATGTATATGTATATGGGTTGTGTTTGTCAGTGTGGCCATATCTATATTTTATATTCTTCAAGCCATTGTGATTAGTTTTGGACCTTTTTGAGTGGATCTGATCTCACTATAAGTAATGCACTCAATCCAATTTTCAACAGTTCTATTGCCTTCTCTTTCACAGTCATTCATATACTTCTCAATGTAGATATTCAATCAGTATATAATGTCACTTTGTAAGACATAGAATTCTTAGCTTTCAGGGGATTTTCTTCCACAATACTTTTCCAATGTGAATAGTACATGAAAATCATGTAAATATCAACATCATTATTGCTTTGCAATATCATCATGACTAACAATTTCTTCACCGCCATCAGATGGCCTGTTAATGTGCTAGTGGAGTTTGTTCCATAATTGTTCTCTCTTGAAAATATTTTTTTTGAAAAAAAATAAATTTATGTGCTGATATAATAAGCTAAGTTTCCTTTCCCTGATTCTAGAAAGTAACTTCTTTAAATAGCCGAGTGGAAGGAGCATCGATTCCATCTGCTAAGAAAGCTGATCTCAAGGGGAAACTCTCTGTGATTCAGGTACGACTGTGTTTTATTCACACAATTTTTTGCTTGGCTATTTTAAGACATTTCACTCATATTGGGCACGACTCACGAGGATGGTGTGTGGGTGTGAATGATAATGTCAAATGTATTAATTAATAAATTCTAGGGTGCGGGTTTGGTATAGGAATGTAGATGCATTATTTGTCATAGTAAAAATGATGTTAGGACATCCTAAAAATGCTCTGCAAATTTTGATAATCAGGAGAAAAAGTGAAAACATTGTACATTGAAGAAACAGTGTTGGTACCAATGTTTAAAAAAGGCATAATCGAGTACTGAAGCATTTTTCCTTTGTGATGTGAGGCCTCGTACAACTGAGATGCAAGCCTGCAAAAACCGCCTCACAATTAGTGCATTGAGGCTTTTTTGCACGCTTAACCTTAAGCTGGGTTAGTGGGTTTCAGTTGAGCTTTTTAAAACCATGGGTGTCGTACACATACATTTGCACAGGGTCTTAACATAAATCCTGCATATTGACCCTTCGTCACGTTGATACGTGAATGGCATTAGTGAGTAGTGACCTAGGTGGAGAGACAATGGGGGTAAATAAAAGGAATTGCAAAAATTGAAAATTAAAAGGACGTTGTGTTTGACAGAATCAAGTGATAAAAGCCAAAAAGAAGATTGCTGAAGAGAATATACAAAATGCTATTAAGGTTGCCACTGCAATGGCTGAAGTTGCTTTATCAAATGGAAAGGCATACTGCATTGCACATGTCAATGTTGGTGCAGATACTTCTGCACTCCGTGAGGCTGTTGTTGATGTCATGGAGAAGAAGGTTATTGAATGCTCTGATTATATTTTTAGTCACTTTTGCTTGGATCTAGATTTTCTTAAAAAAGTATTTTGTGCCTATCGCTTCAGATTGCTTTGCTTTGGCTTAATAGGGAATGGCAATTATGGTCTTCAGCAAAGATGAAAATGTGAACAAGGCTTTGGTATGTGCGGGGGTACCAGAGCAAGGCAGCAAGTACAGCCAGTTAAATGTGACAGACTGGTTGAAGCAAGCTTTGGACCCCATAAAAGGAAAGGGAGGTGGAGGAAAAGGCGGTCTTGCTCAAGGCCAGGTAACAATATTACAAATTAAATTTCACGGCACATTTTTCTTCAACTTTGTTCATAGTGTGAGTGGGTGTAATTATTTTAAAGTGGGTGCTTGCTTCTAATAATTGCTTGCTAAGATTTTCTCTCCCCTCTTTCAGGGAAGTGATGTATCTCGCATCGCGACTGCGATGGATGTGGCAGAATCATTTGCAGCAATGAAGTTGACTTAATATAGAAGATCCTTCACTAAGTACACTTACATACCTTTTATTTAGACAAAATTTGTGAATGAAGTTTACGGGCATGTGGTACGGTCATGTAATGTTGCACTTGATTTCCTACCTTGAAGTTATAGGAACAATGAAAAGAAAATATTAATTTAATACTGGATGATTTTCAGTTTTATGTTTAGTTTTGGAGTTCTGAATCCGTTTTCAACAAGTACAAATGGATGTTTTCAATAATGCTCATTGTACAAAATTGTGTGACAAAGTGGGTGACAAAATGCCACTTGATGGCTCCCTATTGGGGGGCGCCTGGGTAGGGCCCGCTGCCGCAGCAGGAGGCAGGGATGTTAATTGCAATTTTGTCATCCTCTGTAAGTGTAGCATTGTTCTAATATTATAGTTACGAGTACTGTTGCCAAAAACAAAAATGCACGACCTTAAAACAGCTATAACGTGAGAATATGTAAGCCAAAAGCATTTCTTTAGGACGAGTGGGAAGGAATTTCCTCCTAATTGGTATTGAAAAGTGAAACTCGTACAATATCCGATCTCAACTGCTGACATTTATATAGGCACAAGTACACTATTGTAAGAACTTATTTTGAAATTTGAAAGAATAACAACGAGCTCCAAGTAATTTTTAAATATTTACGGAATAATGCACTAGGGCCATTGATGCTTATGTCCGACCTGTAGCATGAGTGAAAGCATTTTAACCACGTTACATTCTTAATCCAGATTCAAAATTTGAAATTGAGTACTACTTTAGGGCAGCGACAGAACATTGACGTTCACAAAATGCTGCGGAACCAACAGCTTACAAGCTGAGATTATGCCAAAATCCAATTTTCACAAGCTAACTACATTCATATTTGTGTTTCTAGAGCAGAACCAGCGAACCATACTGAGAAAAATTTACAAATTCGGCAAGGGTTCAAATATTTCAACTCAAGCATTCAATTCCCCCACTAAGGTTGGTTACTTCTATCTTGCATTCAAATCTAACTCACCGGCTCCTTGCCACGCAGTTTGCATGGTGGTATCTCCATTTTCTGTTTCCTCATCGTTCAAGAAGTCATCAGATGGCTCCTTATCATCCTTGTGTGCATTGTTACTCCATCCATTCATCATCCCATCATGGTTGGCATTATGATCCTGCTCACGCATCTCATGACCAATTGAAATATTACTGCCTTGCGAGCCAAGTGCATTTGCTCTTATTGGGGGCGCTCGAGCCATCATCTCAGCATGAGCAGCCATTCGCATATTGGCTTCGTGAGTTTCTTGAGTCGCTTTCTGCCTTGAGTCCATTTCAGCCCTCAATTCAAGCAGTGCTCGTTTCTCCTCTTGCAACAGAAATTGCTCCATCATCAATTTCTCCTCCGTCCGGAACTCCCCGTGGCCACGCTTGCGGGAAATTATATTAAATGCAAGGACTTGCTTCTCAAATGTGGCAGTAAACTCTGCAACTTTGGCAGCAATGTTGTGGTCCCACTGCTGAGAGCGAGAAAGGATTTGACCTGTTGTGTCGGAATCAAGGATCTTGTCATCCTCCTCTGCTTCATAGTCTGCTACCACATGGTAAGGTAATAGCCTACACAAATTTTACTTGAGCAATTAGTTGCACGAGTAGAGTACAAATTTTAGCATGTACAGTGCATTTTTCTATTTTAAGATTTTCTTTAGTTGGCCAAATTAATTCACGCGAAAGTTGAGAGTTGACACACTAAATAAACTTACTTGGAAGATAATAGACTCCCAACTACATCAACATAGTAAATTCTGTGGGGTTGCTTGTTCAGTAAAATTTGTTCACTATTCACCGGATTCAGGTCAATAAACTCAGCGTTTATCTAGCTGATACAATATGCAAAAGACCAGTAACTGAAAATCTACTAGTATCACACCCAGGGAGGGAAGGAGAAATAAGCCACAATCAACATTGAAATTATAATATACAGAATCAAGAATAACATTCCCTGTACTTCACCAAGAAACTCTTGGCAATAAATAATACATAAAGATACAAGCTCCCACTAAAAAGATTATTAACAAAGCACTAATGCTTTAGTTTCACCTAACAATCATATGGACCAGAAAATCCTATTATTTAGGTTGCTTGCTTATATGGGGCGACTTACCAAATTAGAAGATACACGACCAATATTTAAACCCCCTGAACTTAGATGCCTAACATTAAAGCCAAGCACCAAAATATGTAACATGATTAAAGAAATGAAACAAGACAAAAGAAACTCGTCAATTCAGGGCTTTAAAATGCAATACATCTGAAGGACAAATTTGTAGTCAGCAAGTAACAGTTGGCATCAAGGAAGTAGTCTGTATGGTGTACACCACATAGATACTTGACTGAGAACAGTAAAGAAATATACTGCAATTTTGAAGAAAAAAATGTTTAGACAGGACTGACTTCAGCCAATGTATGTGGAAAACACTACCCAAAATATAACTAAAAAACGTGACACAAACTACTGAATGCTAAATGTTCTGTGAATCATAACCAACTCGATTTCAGTAACATTAATGATTCACCATGTTTTAAGTTCGCCATCAATCCAATTGACATGCCAGAAATATTAAAATTTGGATTATCTCTTTTATCTAAGAGCCTGTTTGAATCCCATTTTTTGCCCAAAATGCATTTTGGAATAGTATTTTAATAGAGAATGTGCTATTAAAAAATAAAGAAAAGCTTTGGGTATGCATGTAAAATTATTTTATTGAAGAATGTGTGGTTGAAAATAAAGAAAAATATATTTTTAAAATAATGGGGACCAAACAAGGACTAAATTAGAAAAAAAGTAGCACGAGTGATTTGAAGACCAAGGTGATAAATGATTAATCTTCTCAATGGCGATACAAGAGCTATCCCTTATAGATTCATTAAGAACAAGTTCAACTTATAAGAATGTGCAGGAACCCATAAGTTCAAGCTAAACATTCAAAAACATTGTACAAATATCTAATAGAAGATTACAAGCAAGTGGTTACAAGTAAGAAGCACTGAATCAAGAGCTCAACTGAGTTATTATCCTTTTCGAATGAACTAATAAGTTAAGTCAAATTTAGAAAAAGAAAAATTAATAATGGCACTCAAATTTTAATCAGATGAGTCACAATAAGCAGAATAAACAAATAAAGTTTACGTAAATACAGAGCGGTTAACGAACCAGGGGAGGGTCCCTTGTCCAAGATAACAATTCTTCTTTCCTTGTTTATTACCTCAATTTTTCTTATCTCTAAAGCATACTCACATGGAAAAGTCCTAATAGTTTGGGACCTTAGTGTAAGATGTTGAAAGTTAGGGGACCAAATTGAAGACTTCATTGTTGAAGGACCCAATGTGCACTTTTTTTTTTTGTTAATTTCAAATTTTGGTAAAGAAATGATCTGGAATTGTCATGTTTAGTCAAGGAAAAGATTATGGGAATGTCGTATCTAGATTATGGAAAGTAACTTAATTTCTACTTCGATTAAATGTGATTGCATGTCAATTTAATTGGTTAATTATTATAATTAGAGAAACTTTCATCTATTAAAAATTATAAATATTATTTATTCACTTGTAATTAGCAATTTCATATTTTTATATGGTATGATAGAATATTTAATTTGGCATAATTAAATCAAATGTTTCAATTATATGACAATGTTTTATTAGTAGCAATTATATTTTTATTAGTATATTTAACTGGATAATTAGTTGAGTGATAGATTACATTTTATTTGGGAAAAACGTGTAGTATTAATAAATAAATGAATGCTAGTACCAAAAATAGGTAAAGGACAAACCTTAGAAACCCCTATTTATACCCCCTCACATCACTTACACTCACACACAACTTATGTTGTACTTTATATCTCTCTTCCTCTCAGCTCATCTTCCATTTAAATATTTTCACATTACAAATTTTAACGCGCACGGTATTCAAGGAATTTTGGAGTTGGAGTGAAAGTCTAACAAGACGATTTTCTTGATTTAGGGTGTGTTTGAGCCACATTATTTTGGAATAATATATTCTGGAACAATAGATTGATGGAGAATGTGTGGTTGAAAAAGAAGGAAACGTTATTAATGTGATGAAAAAATATTATTTTATTAAAGAATGTGTGATTGAAAATGAGTAATGAAAATTTTAATGTGTACCAAACATGGGCTTACTTTGATCTTCTTCCATACAACTGTAAGTGTAGCAGTACGGATTGTTCTTTCATTATTTAAATTACGAAAATTTATGTTATGATTATGATGAAACGGAAATCCAAGTTATGATTATGATAAGGGTCATATATGTATAAGTTCAAAGGACCAGAGTTTAGTAACGTTACGCACGAGAATTATAGCCCTGTGTCTCTATATGTATGTTATGATTTTTCGTATTTAAATACGAGATGAAATTCGTCATTACTCATCTACTGAGATTTATGTCTCACGTGTATATGTTAAACATTTTATAGGTAAGTAAAAAGGTGGGTTCGAGGCGATCGGAGGTGGATTGTGCTTGCGTAGGTGAAAAATGAAGAATAAATTATGAAGTTAAGGATTTTAATAATGTTCATTGTATTTCTTTTAAAAATTTTAAATCCTCGCATGTTAAGAAAACCTTATTCTTTTTTTTTTTTTTTTTTTT
>CAIGRQ010002981.1:0-16334 GCA_903798375.1 Fraxinus sp. D2006-0159
AACCGTTACCGAAAAAAGAATCCCAGTCATCATCACCTGAAGGTTTGGAAGAGAAGAATCGCCGGTCTGAGGGCTAGAAGAATAGCCGAGAGACACGGTAGAGCTAGAAGAAATCACCGAGAGATGGCAAAAATTGGAGAAAAATTGAGTATGTTTTATTTTTATTCACATTTCACACACTGGTAATTAGTAATTACTTTTTTTTTTCAAAAATTGGGTGGGGGCTAGTCCCCCACCCCCGTCCGCCGCTGCACACCTCAAACTTCAGCCTATGATATAAATGTTTGCAGGCTCCGGCACAACGAAAGCGTAAGAAGAGAAACAAACATAGAATCGACGAACTCAATTGGTTAAGAAGAACATCAACCATGAATTGATAGAATTGGAAAAGGTTTCGAAGCTCTTAAGATTCATTTTTAGTATTCTTTAAAATTTACGGATTTGTCGATCCAGTGTTTAGTGTTTACTTTAGGGTTTAGTTGCATTATGAATTCTCAAAAACAAAAATCTTTGAAATTTACAAAATCCAACATCACTTCCTCAATCACTATCATTTTTTAAATACAAAGACTCTTCATTTACTTACATCATTGGCTCAGAATTTGTCCCCATCTTTTCTATTTTTCACTGCCTAGGTAGTCGTGCATTCATGCACGAGACATAATTGGCATAACAAAAATACAAAAAAGCTCTCACTAATTAATTAATTAGTGGACCCACACTAATTAGAGAGGAATATAAATTTTACAACTCTCTAATTACGGTACAAGTAGCATTTTTGTTATAGAACCTGTGTAGCAGGGTTCTAGATATAATACACACTGAGAGATCACACACATATATACATAAATATATACATACGTATCTCTATGTATGTACCATGTATATGAAGACAAAGAAACATATATATGCTGGCTTTTATCATAAACAGCTGCATAATTTTCACTTCTTACAACAGTACGGGTTTCTTGTTAATGAACGGTCAAATACTGTAATGTCCTGTCATATCTCCTTGTCCATTACTAAGGTAGAAATCAAAGCATTTAAAGAACAATGTTCCTGTTATAGAAAAAAATTCGGTAAAAAAAACAAAATACACACATGGGGGGTGGGTCTCATTTTTTATAATAATATTTTATTCACGGGGTACACCATGTGAGTAGTTCTGTACAAGTAGTTTAATTGAGCATTTAATTCACGTCTAGTACATTTAACTCTACTGAACCATAAATCTTTTGAAACCTGCGTATCAAATATACGTTCATGACTTATATTAGTAATGATCAATATTGAACATGACTTTACGGTGTAAATTATTCAATACTCTCTAACACTGTATAGTCCATTATACAAAACATGACATCAAAGTCCAGCTTATTTTGGTCATCATGCATTTATGTTACACAGTCACTCTGTGGGTCAATTGACTGATAAAAAAGTAAAGTAATTGATATTAAGCATCACTTTCTAATGATGCAATATATTTCCAACTGCATCTCTATTTATGTTGCAGTATTTATTGTAGAAGAAGTTACCATGGACTGATAAAAGTACACTGTAGAATTCGACTACTCTTTATAACTACTGTCACAAATTTGTACCCATAATACGACAGTCATTCAGCTGATAGATTATAAACAGTATATATGATGTACAGACTCAGAAGAGACTGTATTTATTCACTAGCATTTTCCTTTTCATCAGCAGACCTTCGCCTGTTGACATTGTCATTCCCGTCTCCGAACAGGGTAGGTTAAATTTCTTTTGTTCCATTAGGTGGAGGTCGAGCTGAGCCACCAACTTCCGAGTCTACAATAGTTCATTTTTAGTATAAAAAAAGGGATGATTGCAGCAGCGGTACCAAACCTTTCATTTAGTAACAGACTTTGCCCAAACATTTCATTTATGCCACCAACGGTACCAAGCCTTTTAGACATTCTCACATGGAGTTTAAATGGATAATTTTCGTTAGTTTGACCATTAGATGACCAAATAATAAAATTTGAATTATTTTAACCAATTTTTAAAAGGGTACCATTTTAAATTTACAATTTTCAAAAAAAAACATACTTAAATAATAAATAAATAAACCACACCCACCCACCCTCATCTCCTTCTTCCACAACCCCTTCACTCAAAAACCAAAACCACCTTCACTCAACTCCCCCGACAGCCACTATCTCAACCTCCAGCCCCAATTAGGACTGGGCTTGAAAATCGCAGCCCAAAAAACCAACCGGCCCAACCCGGACGGGTTGGTTTAAGGTTTGATACAGGTCGAGTAAAAAAATTAAAATAATTGTGGGTGCCACAAACCGACCCAACCCCCCACGCTAATTCCTCAAACCCTAGCTCCACAATTCCAAAACCATGAATTCACACAAACAATTGCTAAAGCATTCTACAGTTCTACCATTAACAGCCTCAGCTTTAGCATTAGAATACCTCCATTGCATCAACCTGTTGTACAACAACATCAATTGATGAACACTCTTCGAGGAGCCCGGTCCAAGGGGTGACCATGGATTTGGAGAAGATTTCTTACCATTCAACAATTCTATCCCCATACTGAGGAGACTACCAACTCGCTTAGCCCTTGAACGACTTGGAGGCTTTGAATTCGACAACCCCATAATATTCCCTTTGTTATCACTCAACATCACTAGCGAGCTCGGATGCCCCGGTGATAATTCCCACTTTGAATTGTTCTTCTTCATTGAATTCTTAGGTGTTAATCTTTTTGGAGAATTATCTGATGACGAAATTGGCTTTTGAATACCAGAATTAGAATTTCATCTTCTAGACCTTGAAAATGAATTCATTTTTGTAACAAAACCAGTTGAACCTGACCCAACCCGATTCGGGTTGGGTTGATTTAGGGTAGGAGTCGGGGTCGGGTCGATTTGTAGAAGGGCCCAAAATCGGGTATGTCGGGTTGGGTTGGTTTTGGGCCAAACCTCGACTCATTGCCTACCCCTAGCCCCAATGTCGCCTCAAAACTAAAACATTGCATGTTGACCGTTATGTTTCAGTGATCATACAAATTTCAGAAAGCCCCAATTTTAAAACCCTAAGAAGCCATATCTCTCCCCAACCCTCTTGTGAGAAAGGTACAAGAATTGGAGCGCATGGTACATTGGCAGTTGCGGAATTGAAGTGTTCTAACTTTTTATTTCATTACCCATGCTCCGAGACTGATTGATGTACAATGAAGAGAGGGCTGCAAACCCTCCTCCTCGTACTGAAGAAGGGTTTCCTCGACGAACACGTCTTCAACGAACTCCTTTTCTTCCATGGATGTGCGCTGCTTCTATTGGGTGATGGTGTCGTCGGTGTCTGAATAGGCGGCTTTGGGTGTTTTCGGGTGTTGCCATTGGTGTCCATGAGTTGTGGTGGTTGTATGGAGATGGGGAAGAAGGAGATGGTTTGGCTGGGTGGGTTGTTTTTTATTTTTTTATTATTTAATTATTTTAATTATATATATAAGCAAATTTATTCATTTACCCTCTAAACATTAGTCAAAATTTGGTTAGAATGTGGACTTTTGGTCAACTAATGGTCAAATTAATGAAATCCATCAATTTGGACTCCATGTGAGAATTTCTGAAAGGTTTGGTACTTGGGAAGCACAAATGAAGGGTTTGAGCAAAATCTACTACTAAATGAAATGTTTGATATCGTGACTGCAATTTTCCCTAAAAATAATGCTAAGAATAGTGGTTGAAATGTACATCTATCTAATATTTAATTTAGAAAATAAAATCCGTTTTATTCGTTTGGGGGTGTTAAAGCCAAGATTTTTTAAGTTTTAACAAAGCGCTCATCAATCCATATCGAAACCCTAATTCTAGCCAGATCAGTTGAGTAATAAGACGATTTTAGTAGGTAAATATCCTTCAAAATACCTCACGAAATTGTAAAGGTGTGAACTTGGGCATCAAAAGGCCATCGTTTGGAGGCAACACATTTATTTTGCCGCCTAAACTTCCACTACTGTGGGATTTTTTAGGTGTATAACAAGCTAATCTTAGCACCCTAACATATACAAGGAGAAGGTAAAAAAAAGTCATAAATCTTTCATGTATTATTTTTCTTGAAAATATATCCATGCATGACTCACATAAAAATAAGCAATTAAGCATGATTGCATAAAGTTCATTTAGGTTTAATTCACACACGTGTGAAAGTGTGTGTGTGTGTTTAGGTTATTAAATACTGAATATGGGAGAGAGAAGGGCCAGAAAATTTTCCTTGGACTGAATTGAGTGGTAAAGTGTCAGAATGAATTAATGGCAGGAAAAAAGGGCATGTAGTTGGAAGAAAGAAATGGGTTTTTCAAATTAATGGTCTCTGTGCAGTGGATCTACTCATAATGTTTGTGGAATTATAAGGCTTGTTCCTTCTGATAACTCATAATTGACTAGCTCAGGGATTTAAGAGCACAGTCACCACAATAGAGTGGTAGTTTTGAATGCCAAATTTTGAAAAATAACTCTTTCGTAATGGGACAGCCGAAAGTGTGGACCTCAGCAAATCATTTTAGTAAATTTTATGAACGCCACGGTCGTAAATCTAACATCCCACATCAATTAAATTCGAAACAAATAAATAACATATAAGAATTTAGAGTGTTATTTTAAGATGAAATTACAAGTCTTAACGTAGTATCAAATGACCAATGCAATAAATTTTAAGATTGATATTTTCATACCAACTAGGACAGAGAACGCGTATGAGAGAGATGGGTCATTATATAAGGGAGTAAAGAGATGCTGGGGTTTTACTTGTTTGGAATATAGGAATAGTCAGAGGGACTAAAATCGATTCAGTGTGAAAGAAAAGGGCTAAAGAATAATGGAAGAACAGCTCAATCCTTTAGCTGTTACTCATCTTCTTCAACACACTCTAAGGAGCTTATGCATTCATGAAAATTCACAATGGGTTTATGCAGTTTTTTGGAGGATTTTACCAAGAAATTATCCACCCCCAAAGTAAAAAATACTGCTAAATTTTCATCAAATTCTTGCGTATTATTAAATATCGAAAAGTTTCCATTTAAATCTTCGAAAAAAAAGCAGTTAGATCCAATGCAATATGTAATCGATTCATCTTCTTTTTTTTTTCCTATGTTTTCTAGGTGGGATGGCCAAGGAGGAGTATATGACAGATCAAGAGGCAACAGGAGGAACTGGTACACACATATAAGGGTCTTTATCCGAGTACTAATGCAAAAACACTTATTTTTTATTGATTTATTTATGCTGAAGATATGATGTTTAGGATATTGGTTTGGGAAGATGGTTTCTGCAATTTTGCTGCTTCAAGATCTGACATTAATCCTAATGAATGTCCGGCCGGCTCCTCGGTTTACGAGTATCAACACTATCAGGGATTGCAGCCTGAGCTGTTCTTCAAGATGTCCCATGAAATCTACAATTATGGTGAAGAGTAAGGAGAAATTGAGAAACCATTTTTATTGGATGAATTCAGTATGAATGATACAAAACAAGCTGATCTTTTTTATTTTTCTGAAGTTTAATTGGAAAAGTGGCAGCAGATCGTAGCCATAAATGGATATACAAAGAACCAAATGATGAAGAAATTAACTTCTTATCTGCATGGCATAACTCACCTGATTCTGTAAGAAATTAATCCTTTGAATTCTTGTTAGTTCAACTCATTAGTCTATAATTTCATGTTGTAATTTGTAATAAATATAAGACTATATTTTATTTTATATATATTGCTCATTTTCTTAATTAATATTTATTTATTTGATTAATCAACAGTATCCCAGGACTTGGGAAGCTCAGTTTCAATCTGGTATAAAGGTATTACATCAAAGAAACATCATATGACAACATGTTTGGGTACATTGGACAATACAATGGATAAGATTCTTTACTTATTTTTCTTGCTTATTTTCAGAGTACTATTATGATACGCTTTACCAAAATGAGCTATCGTGGCTTATACTAATCAAATTGAATTGTATTACAGACTATTTCCTTGATTTCCGTTAGAGAAGGTGTTATTCAGCTAGGAGCTGTTCATAAGGTCCTCTCTCTCTCTCTCTCTCTCACACGCACACAAAAGAAGTCAAAATCTTGTCTATATGTTGAATCGAACGTGCTCTAAATGTCTCGTTTCTCTTGTCGTGAACTGGATATATATGAAGGTTATTGAGGACCTTAGCTATATTGTGTTACTAAGAAAGAAGTTCAATTACATTGAAAGCATTCCAGGGGTTCTTTTGCCACATCCATCCTCTACAGCATACCCCAATGCACCAGAAGCATTTCATTATCAGAACAACATGATACCCCCTACTGAATTCTACAATCATTTTAATCAGCCAATGAAAATAACCCCTTCAATGAGCAGCCTAGAAGCACTTCTCTCCAAGCTACCTTCTGTTATCCCGGTATCGTCCCTCCCAGTTTCTGGTTATTATGAACCTCAGACGCAACACTTAGCCTCGACTAGTCCTATGGAGCTTATGGGAGTCGAGAAAGTGGCCAAGGAAGAGTTCAATGATGAAGGAAACGAGAAGGATGTTGGAGAGACGAGCAATTCTGCACCGCCTTATCACCACCATATGCATTTTGCTTATCATCATGACCTAAATTTTAGCAGCAGCCAGCACAACAATTGATGTTGATCAAGGTTTCGATCATGGCAACGAATTCTATTGTTGTAGCATTTGATTAAAATGTGTCTTCATGGCTTTCTTTAGTAAAATAATGAAGCATTTAGTTAGCTGTGAAATGTTAATTACATATCAATCTAGTGTATCTATCTTTTGTCACATTGCCAATATAGCCCAACAAGTTTTTCTTCTTTTCCTAATTCTTCCTTGCATCAATTGGAAGCATATTTGGCTAAGCTTTAAAAATTTCTTACAAGTAAATAAATAATAGCTAAAAAAACATTTTTATTTATTAAAAATTGAAAATGAGAAAGTTTTTTTGAGAGTAAGGTAGGAATTATTTTTAAAAAATAAATAAATTTTTTAATTAATTTAAAAAAATAAATAAAGTATACAAATATTTTATTCATTAATTTCTCCAGTTCAAAAATGGGTTTTATATTTGTTGGCTACTTGGCTTCCAACTCAATTTCATCAATTATACAAAAAAGAATTAGTCTTATTTTCAACAAATAATGAAATTATCAAAAACGAAAAAATTCTCGATTGATTTCAAAGTCTTTGTAAGAACTAGCAATCTTATTTATTTGTTTATGTTAATGAACAAAAGCAAAAATAAAAACAATAACATTTCATTCAACTTCAGTTCGTTCTTTTCTTGTGCTGAATTGATTTTCTACTAGTGGTGGTGGTGGTGGTGGTGGAAAGAGTATCACTGCTAGATGGATCCAAGTGCAGTTGGAGAAACTGTGGATCAAATGCAAACAATTATTTGACGACGACATTGAAAAGGAGCTAAGAAATACTAGGTGCATAATTCGACCATTCAAATGATAAGCCACTTTTTATTGCAAAAGAAACGGATTCTAAAGATTCAAACAGTCGGCCTAATTTATAAAGAGCATCTCATAAATAAGGAATGTAAATGAAAGTACTCACATATTGAGAAACTATAATACCAGTTTATGTAATTAAGAAAAGTGAAGTGGAGATGGCACGTACATCGAGAATAAGATATTAAGAAAAGTACATGTTTGGGAAGTGATTTAATTATAGGACCTGTTTCTTTGCCAAAAAAAGGGTGCCCAGGTCAAACCCGGGCGCCCCCCTAATGGTGGGGGGCCTGACAGACCGCATAGGCCATTTGGCCATGCGTTCGCCATCAACGAGAATTCAATCCCCTGTTCTCGATGCGGTCATATAGAGTAACTATTTGGACCATTGGAGGCCCTTTTTTATCGTTTATATATTGAATTTGATGGCTTTTCACTCAAATTTTGAGAACAACGATCACGCGTTCAAGCCTTAAAGTTTGATCTTGGTTTGTTAGTGTTTTGTTCATCTTGTTGCTGATTTTCTAGTTCGTTCTTCTCCAACTCCGGTGCATCTCCAACATATGGAATGTGTGGATTATATTTGAATGCTAGTTGTAGATCCTACTAAATGTGGGATAAAAAAGTATGTTTGACCAATTTAGATTACAATTTAATTACTTCCTAAACATGCACTAGGATGTAGTGAGCAGAAAAGGAGAAGATGCAAAACCTATCACGAGAAAAGGTAAAAGATGATTGCATTATACCTTGGGGACAGCAGCCTGGAATGTAAAATTGGAGTAGATATTAGGTGATTTGTTTACAAATTGTGCCTCAATAAGTGCAGTATGTGGGTTTTCAGGCTGCTTTGAGAAGTTGAATATAATTCTCAAGGAGCTGCTCTCGAATGCAATGATTGATGGTTTCTTTTCGGCAACTGAAAGCAAAGGTATCAAAATATTAGGAGAAAGCTAATGGCACCGGCATTGATGAACTGGCTCCAAACCCGTCCAACAAATCCATCATAGAACTTCCAACAGGAGACGAGATTTGTATTGAAGGCGCAGGAGGGGAGGTCAATGTGTCTTAACATATGTCCAGATCCTGACTGGGTGATAACATATTGGGCGTGGATGAGCTACTTTGTGCTGGAGGTGTTCCGATCGACAAAAAGACATCATTACTCCTCTTCCGGGTCTGAGTGATACCTGAAACGTTGAGTGCGTGTTTGTCTGGAGGGAAAAATTTCTCCCATAATAGAAACTGTCCTGTTTAGCTTTAAGTTTCAAATCACAGATGCACATGTCCTAGCAGCATAGTCATCTACCAATAGTACTTTTGTCTTCTCCTTGTGACTTGTCTTATTACATGCCAAGTGGAAATGATAAGTAAACATTAGAGATCGGTATCACTTGGGACGTGATTTTTAACTGCAATTATTCCAGAATCCATATTTTGATCTTCTTCTTGACTGATCCATTTCTGTAATTCAAAATCAGGGGGTGAACCGTCAATGTCATCTGATATAGATGTAAGACGGATATGAATATGCCTCAAACGAAACTGCCCGTCTTCAATTTTTAATTTCTCCTCTGATTTTAGTTCAATAAATTTCAGTTACAGATCTTGCTTGGTATCTATTTTTAGAGTTTAGTATTCATCCAGTATTTTTATTTACATTACCATAACGTAGTAAAATTTGAAATCCTTTTTTGTAATGATTCAAATACGAATTTTTCTGTCTAGATTTTAACCCTGAGGGGTAGCTCAATTGGTCAGGCATTGGACTTGCTCCCCAATGGTCACCAGTTCAAATTCCCTCAGGGCCACTGAGGTGAGAAATAACTGTAAACTTCAGGACTCCGTGGGATTAGTCGAGGTGCGCACAAGCTGTTCCGGACATCCACGGTTATAAAAAAAAAAAAATTATGTCTAGATTTTAAAGACAGTTTTGGTGGGATGATTCCAAATCTTAACGGGCATGAAACCCCACTGGCTATTTTTGTAGGCAGGCCAGCCCAACCCGTCATTTTCTCTACATTTATTGCCTCTACATCAATCTACAAACTACCCATTGGTGTTTGAACAACTTAGTTAAACCTATTTACAATTGAACCGATTCAGATTCATCTCGCTTAAACCAAATCGAGCGTTAAAGAACCGTTGGTCTCAAAAAATTCCTATAAAACTTTTTTTAAAAGAATACCTTTGTTACGCTCGACTTCGTAGTCACTCATAAAGAAACAAATTGGGAGCCTAGATAATTGTAACTATGTACATATAAAATACTAGCAATGGGATTTCAATCCGTCAATATGCAGTTATGTCTCAATTCCACTTGTGCATAATTTCTACCACAATGACATAAAGAACAAAACCAACCATTTACAAATGGACGCAATTCAAAATTAATTTTTAATTTCAACCCTATATTAAAATTTGAAATCAAAGTCACCAATTTTATCAATTTTTATAAAAGTATGCATAAAAATAAAAAAAATAAAAAAATTATCATAGCTTCCTTAAACCACTCTTGGATGAAATGACCCATGTGGTCATCTCTACACCCCTTAAAATAAAACTTCTTAATTCTAGAATTTTTCATACAATTAAAATGTACGGAAAAGTTATGGGTCCACGTGCAAAATTATTTTATTGGGCGAACGCGTGGTTGAAATAAATTTCGGGAAAAATGAGTTTTAAAAAAGGGGGTCTAAACAGAGACTAAATGTATTCATTTTCCCCTTTGTTAACACTATCTCGTATCATCTAATCCACCTTATAAAACGTACGAGTAGATGCTAAAAAAAATTCTAGCTAACAACATAAAAAATCATTTAGGCCCGTTGTTACCTCCAAGTAAAATCTCAATGTTTTCATATAGTATTTTGGATGACCTTAAAGAGACGTCTTCCCCGATATCCTTTTCTTGGCTTTTACTTTCACTTGTATCCATCCTCTCAACTAAGAGATACTTGTCTGTCTGCCACACGCATTCTAGAAAAGTAGAAGCTTGCTCTTTGGCTGGATAATATTCTCTAAAAACCTGCAAATTAAGGGAATGGAGGAGGGATTTTGTTACAGGAACTGCAGGACACAATGGAAAAATCACAAATGCATAAAAGAAGGCATAAAAAAAATTCATGCAGACAAATGAAGAATAATTTACTTTAGTACTTTAATAAGGCAACTAACCTCGAATCGTTTTTGATTTAATTTTATAGTTTGTTCCTTTTTAGAAAGAGAAGAGACAATATTAAATACAAGAACAGCATCCAGAAGAATCTGCAATAAAAGAATTATAAACAATTTAATTGAAAAAAAAATTACTAACTCAGAAATTCACTTAGAACTTTTGGGATCCCAATATTGCATAATTGATTACATTTCAAACATCAAGCACCTGATCCTTTCCGTCCCTTCCCCCAAATAGAAGAAAAAACAACTCAGACGTAGTTAATTGCAGAATAAGATAGTCTCACGGAACAAGAAATCCTTACTTGTTGAACCAGTACTCGAAGGCGTGAAAGCACAGCCAAAATTGTTACTGAAAAACCCATAAAAAATGATCGAGCAAGCAACTTGGATATCTCCCTTTGGATTGTCAAGGCAAAAAGTAGAATGATAAAATTGTTCGAATTCAACTTCCCACAGGTGCAAAGAAACCAAACAACATGTTTGCTGGATATGTGTACTTTGAGACAAAAAGCATAACTAAAAATAAAGAGATTAAGAAAATGTGCAGAAATTTGATCAAGTAACTTTTCTCACGAATGATTGAACTACAGAAGTTAGAACAAAAAAGTTCATATAGTAGCCAACAACAAGAGAACAGATAGAAACTTGACAGCAAATCTACAGGTACGAAAACCCTCATAGTGTGAAGACACAGATCTAAACTGTAACATAAAAAGCATATGATAGATGATTAGGAAGATAGCTCTACCACAATCTGGATCAGAAATGTATGATTGGTGAAAGTTCGAGAAAAACTATAATGAAAAAGTGGAGGGATAATGAACACGAATAGAAATCACTATGCAACGCATTTTGTTAAATGATGAACAGTTTAGTTTATATCAAACATTGAAGAAATGCTCTCTAGCTGACACTTGGCGAAACAATATATCTTATAAACATGGTTACAACTTGAACTGAAAGGATACATAGCAGTCTTCAGCATTGGCTCAACCATCTGTCATGGAGGGAGAAAAAATGTTAGAAAACTTATACATTGGCTTAACCATGTGATTGGGAAAAACATAAATTAAAGAAAAGAAGCCGATCCACCTGTGACAATAGGCGTGCAACTCCTAAAAGCCGCTCCAAAACATTATACTTTCCACTATCGCACCTTCGTCTCTTAAAACTAAAGCCATAACATAAATAATTAAACAAATAAGATAAAATATCTAATGCCGAATAATTAAAGTTCATATTTCATCATATAACCCAAAATTCAAGAAAATATTTCTAATTTGTTTCAACCTTAGTATGGATCCTTGGTAAATCAACTAAAGTATAAAGAAGTAAGAACACCACCTCGTGCCATAAGTGCCTATATTTATAAGTAGAACACATAGACTGCAAGATGCGTGCAACTGGGAATGGTGAGGAACACAAGAGAAGTTAACAGTTTGTCATATATTCATGTCTTTACTGGACCACAAACTAATAATTTTTATTTCACTGGAAAGCGAAACAAAAATAGGATTTCAAACTATTGATCGAGTGCTCCTCAGCCACAGTTAAGTGTAACACTATTATATACTACCTCCGTCCCATAAAGATAAGCTTGGTTTCCTTTTTCGACTGTCCCAAATTATTGGTCACTTTCCTTATTGTAAGGAATTATATTTTTTAGTTTTCTAATATGTCATATTTAATGTACCTTGTTATATAGATTAATCATATTTAAACCATTATTTAATGAGGGGCATGTTTAAAAAAGATGTAAAAAAAAAAATATATACTTCCCACTATATTAACTACATTTTCTTAATCAGTGTGAAAAGAGAAACAAACCTATTTTTATGGGAGGTAAAAATGCATAATATTACCTTTCCAAAAGTTGCACCTTTTGCTTAGGTCTATTCCCATTAATTATGAGAAAACAGGCATTCAAAATCTCCTCAACATTTGCTGATTTCAAAAGTTTCAAATCCCTTCTAACCTATCAATTCAAATAACAAAACATGCATCATTCAGCAATCACAGGAAACTTAAACACGCAAATGGACAAAAATACTTATTATGCTTGAGAAGTAACACGCTAGCAACCTTTAGAAGATATTGAAAGTAAGAACATCTTCGATGCTGATTCTTGTTTTTGTAGACAATCCTCTCAAGAATCCCACATTCTGTTTGGAGCTGAACAATAATCGACTTTACCCTTTGCTCAGTTATTTCAATCTCTGAACCCATTTTAGTATTCAACTGCAACAAAAAAATCTTACATTCAAAAATTTAAATGATGAGGGAAAAAAAAATTAAAATTATCATCACTTCTTGTCAAATTCCATTAGGTTCACTCTATTACAGTGCTATAATCATCAACCTCTCTTCAAGGGTTGACCTAGAAAAACATGGTAAGGGCTTGAATTTTATTTTAAAAAGTCGATGTATGAATAAAATCACACATCACAGGAAAGTCAGAATATGGCATTATCACCAAGTCTGACGCCACTGTCCAAGTTTTGCAATCTAAACTACAACACCAAAACTAGTTAGTGAAGACAAGGTCCCAGGCACCCCCATATACTTTTGCTACATAAGACTCATAGTCAATATCAAACTCAAAAATCATGGAATTATCTGTTTCAAAAATTAAATTGCAATGGAGGACTAACTATGAGATATAAATCAAGTTAACAGTCAAAACAAATGAACTCACCATAAACATGCTACTCTTAACACTTCAGATAGATATAAAGCATAAAGTTTAGTATTTCAGTAGTTCCACGCCAAATACCTTCAGATTACTGTCAATAGATAAAATACCCATCAAATCAACAATCAAGTAAAGCATAACCCATCAGATTACACGTACTCTCTCTCTCTCACGCTCACATGCGCACACACAAAAAGACACTAATTTGAGTCTTTTATAATCTACTTATATTACCTGTTTGTTTGACGCTTTTGATTTAAAAGAAACAAATTATTATATGATTATATGAATCTGTAGTTCCCGCACTTACTGAAAAATTGAAGTTGAAACACCACGAATCTATTTTAGGACAATGAAATCAACCCTGTTTTTGGTTTTTTTTTTTTTTCCTCCTGTTTTAGGTTTTCCAGTTCAGTATCCAAAAAAAAAAAAAAAAANAAAAAAAAAAAAAAAAATTAAGGATGAAAAAGCCGTACATGAACAGATGATCGGGGAGCAAGTAACTGGAGAATGGAAGGACGACGGGGACAGGGGAGAGACTAGAGTGGAATAGAGATTGGAGTTTAATTTGGGCCTGGGGCTGTGGGTTAAATTGGGTTTTGGGTGGGCTAATGGGGCTGCTCTTTCTGGTCCACAACACAAGGGGTTTAATGTGGCTACCCTTGCTGTGCTACATCGAATGATTAAGAGAGGATATGTTTTAACAATTAAGCTGAATGCTCAGAATTCTTGTGCCAAGGGTTTCACGGAAGACTCACATGGATGTGAGTCCCACCTAATTTAAATATTATTTAAAAAAATGGGCCCCACCTGATTGTGTTTACCCTGTGTTTTTTCGTTTCTGTGTCAAGATATATAGAACTCGTTCGGTAGATATTAAAATCCAATTAAAATTGAAAATATATTCGTTATTGGGTCTCACTCGTCTAATAAAAGTCGACAATAACAGTTAGTTTTTCAATTTTAATCTCCGCCGAACGGGCTCATAATAAATGCAATCATTGAGATTAAAAGCTTCCATGACACTCTTTAATAATTATGATTAGGTATATTTCCTTTTTCCAAGTTTTTTTTTTATCACAAACAAACACTTTAAAGAGTGAAAGTTACAAATTTAAAAGACAAAAAGCCTCTCAAGATGGGCAAATGTTATTGGTTGATTGGTACCACTCCTAGAAAAGGCTAGGGGATAGAGTGAATAATTTTTAATTCCAACACTTTTCCTTTACCATACTGCAAAATTTTTAAATTTTTTTTCGAGAAAATTGATCAGGGTGGAGCCAAGGCTGTACTAAAATTCATTTTAGATTGGATTAATGTGTATAAAAAAATTCACTTATATTTGATATTGACTAGGATTCTTATGTAGCAAAAGTATATGGGGGCGCCTGGGACCTTGTCTTCACTAACTGGTTTTGGTGTTGTAGTTTAGAATTGCAAAACTTGGNAGCCAAGGCTGTACTAAAATTCATTTTAGATTGGATTAATGTGTATAAAAAAATTCACTTATATTTGATATTGACTAGGATTCTTATGTAGCAAAAGTATATGGGGGCGCCTGGGACCTTGTCTTCACTAACTGGTTTTGGTGTTGTAGTTTAGAATTGCAAAACTTGGACAGTGGCATCGTATTCTGACTTTCCTGTGATGTGTGATTTTATTCATACATTGACTTTTTTTAAAAAAAAAAAAAAAAGGGCGATTACCATATTTTTCTAGGTCCACCCCTGAAGAGAGGTTGATTATTATAGCACTGTAATAGAGTGAACCTAATGGAATTTAACAAGTGATGATAATTTTAATTTTAATTTTTTTTTTTTCTTACCTTCATCATTTGAGTTTTTGAATGTAAGATTTTTCTGTTGCAGTTGAATGCTAAAATGGGTTTAGAAATTGAAATAACTGACAGAGAGTAAAGTCGTTTATTGTTCAACTCCAAACAGAATGTGGGATTTTTGAAAGCAAGAATCAGCATTGAAGATGTTCTTACTTTCAATATCTTCTAAAAGTTGCTAGCATGTTACTTCTCAAGCATAATAAGTAATTTTGTCCATTTGCGTATTTAAGTTTCCTGTGATTGCTGATTGATGCATGTTTTATTTGAATAGATAGGTTAGAAGGGATTTGTGACTTTTGAAATCAGCAAATATTGAGGAGATTTTGAATGCCTATATTCTCATAATCAATGGGAATAGACCTAAGCAAAATGTGCGGCTTTTGGAAAGGTAATATTATGTATTTTTACCTACCATAAAAATAGGTTTGTTCCTATTTTCACACATACTAAGAAAATGTTGTTTCCAACACGCTTGTCCGAACTACGATTGTTTTTTTCAATTCTTAATCGGATCACAAGTTCTTCAATATTCATCTTTTTGCGCTTGTGTTTGAGATAGTTCTTGAAATCCCTCCACATAGGTTGGAGTTTCTCAATGATTGCAGCCACTTGAAATGATTTACTTAGAGACATATTCTCCGCATGAATATCATGTAAGATAACCTGCAACTCTTGCACTTGACTGATGACGGTTTTAGAATCTACCATCTTGTAGTCCAAGATCTTTCCCACAATGAACTTTTTAGTTCCGGCATCTTTGGTCTTGTATTTCTTTTTTTAGGGACACCCATAGTTCCTTTACAGATTTCTTGAACCTATAAATATTGTACAACGAGTTGTCCAATCCATTCAAAATGTAATTCTTGCATAGAAAATCTAAATGTTGTCATGCATCTAGAGCAATTAACGATGCTCTATTGTTTTCCCCTTCTTGTACGGCGGGAGCATCTTCATTCAAGAATTTCGCCAAATTGAGGGTCGAGAGATAAAACAACATTTTCCGTTGCCATCTTTAAAAATCAGTCCCATTGAATTTCTCTGATTTCTCTCCATATGAGATAGAATTGGTAGGGACATTCACAACCGGAGGAATCACCACTAGGGGTGGGCAAAACCCAAACCAACTCAAGTAAATCGCCCGGC
>CAIGRQ010003028.1:0-15435 GCA_903798375.1 Fraxinus sp. D2006-0159
ATGAAATTTCCAACTAGTCGAGGTGTAGGATGTGTGAGGGGCAACCAACAATCATCGAGGAAGTGTTATGTGGATAGCATACAAACGAAGAGACCCCCACCAGTGATGATGCTGAACCTTGAGACCCCAAGGGGGTGGATCAAACCTCTCAACGCTACAGAAAAAATTATGGTGGAAGGAAGACATGAATTCAGCAGCTGATTATGGTGAATTTTTTGGGCAGAATCTCATAACGTGAAATCGTAAAAAGCCTAATCTCATATCCGACTATACCAACATCTCTCCGCTATCGCCAGATCCACCACCACTACTATCACCGCAACCAACCACTGCACCAGGGTCTCCCCACAGCCAGATCCACCCTCACTCCGTCAACGTGTCCTACTACCACTCCCTTACCGCTATCGCCAAATCCACCCTGCCCTCCAGCTCCTCTACTTGCACCACCAACAAAAATCACCTCAAACCCCAACAACACCAAAATATGGAAAACCACCACCACCACTCCAACAACCAAAACGAAAACCACCTCACCATTATCACCAGGTCCACTACCACCTATACCAACCACTTGTAGTACCACCATCACCACCAAACTATAGCGACAAGGGAAAGCTGCTATGCAACGTAGCGTCATCGAGGTGCTGCAGCAACGACGAGTGCTACAACATTGAGTAGCGATCGTTGTGTTGTAGTGGCGTGAGCGTCGCCGCCGCAGTGTCGTTTAGGTCACCACAGTGGCATCATCACCGCAACGACGGTGGTCTCCCTTCTGGTGTTTCTGATAGAGAGGCAGTGACAGTGATTTCTCGAGAGAGAAAAGAAAAAAGGGAAGATAGGTAATCAACCGGTGAGTCAAGGGGGAAAATGAGAAAGAAAATATTAGGATTAATTAAATTTGGTAATTAGGGATTGTGATGAATTTTGATGGTATTAATAATAAATATTTGAATTAATATCTGATGTTTGTATAAAAAAAAACTTTATATCTAATTTCTGAAATTGAATCTTAAAAATTCTGATTTGATGTAATTACCACTTAAAAGCATACATTCACATATCCGTACCAAAATACAAATTTTCATATATTCATGAAAATTATGAACAAAATTATTAAGCTTGATGCATAAACTCGACTCAGACATACGAATCTATATATTCTTGGTCTTTGAGGCCTTTGCAAAAAAATTTGGGACAAAAGTTACCATGTTTTATTGAAAAATAAAAGAATGAAGCTTGCTCATATCAAAATTTAAATAGATTTAGTGCTTTATTTGAGCACTGCGTTGAACCCATCTTGCATTGAAAAGAAACAAGGATACGTTCATTGTCAATATTTCTTTATGGAAAATATCTTTTTTCATACAAATTCTCATTTTTGCCCTATTTGATTGTCACTTTTTTTCAATAAAAATATTTTCCTAATTTTGATCTCTTAGCCCATGTTTGATACACATTAAAATTTTCATTATCAATTTTCTACTCATTTTCAAAAACACATTTTCAATAAAATAATATTTTCCATCACATCAATAATTTTTCTTTTTTTTTTCAATCACACATTCTCTATCAATTTACTATTCTAAAATACATTCTTTCAAAATACCGTAATTGAATCACACCTTTGAGCAAATAAAATTTTATTTTCCATGAATTCAAACTTTTCAAAAATTCTATTCTATAAACTCTTCTGCACCCCCCGCCCCCCTTCTCGTGTCATCCCACGTATAAAACTCTTACCCTCTGTCATCTTGTCGCACGACGAGCCAAAAAGAAGGAAGAAGACACACAATCGAAGAAGGAAGAATAAACCGAAGACCCAAACGAATCAGTGCTTCCATATCCATCGTATTCACTGCAAAAGGTCGACAATGAGGCTTTGATCGCATCGATTCAGGTTTTTTAAAACGGTACTCTTGAAAATTGTGAATGTGTCTTATGTATTTATTTTCGAATTCTGAAAATTGTGAATGTAGGATCTTCCATATTTATTTACAGTATCATATATATGATATGGGGGAACACTGATTTTTTTTATGATATGGGGGAAATTGTGTTTTCTTCTACATTAGTTACAGTATATGGGGGAATTTTTATATGATGTGGGGGAAATTGGGTTTTCTCATCTTTTGAAACTATTACTTGTTCTGGGCATATCAACAGTCTTTGAAAGAACCTGAGTAGCTGCTAGACTACCTGTTTGTTTCCTTATCCGAGAAATAAAATGGAGGAATTCTTCTTTTTCTTTTTCCCGATTCTCCCTGCCTCCAGGGAAAATTATCTTATTTACCTTCGTTACAGCTTATTGTTTTTTCCCAAAAAGAAAACAGAGTTGGAAATTTGGACGAGTTTTCCTTCTGCTTAATCATTGTTTAAAGTATTTCATCAGTGGTAGTACAAGAAGTGTGAAGGAATCGTGCTTTGCAAATGAGTGATCTAAACTATACAGATTGCATGAAAAAGTCACTGAAAAGTATATGACCTTTTTGTGTGATATGGTTTCTTTAGCTCCCATTCAGTCTGAGGTCAGCTTAAAGATTTTTGGTTTATGAGCTGTATTCATAGTTTTCCAGGTAAAACGACTGTTCTTTGCTTGATTTGAAAATTTTCAGTTTGTACGTCTTTTAGCTAATCTGCTTGATCTTACACTTCAACGGCTCTGTTATTCTTATCTTTTAGGAATGGATAACTTTTAGTTTTGGAGGTTCTGATATGATCTTTGCATCCATAATTAAATTGAAGTGCATGTTAGCTACGCAAATATTGGACTTGATTGAATTGTACAATAGACAAAATTTTAACATTTTTTTTTTCTAAATGTCATCCGATATTGTATAGTTCACCTAACCAAACATGTCATTAGCGGCAAATAATGCATAATTTAGTCAAGTTTCAATTGACAATGGATTGGAGTTCCAATTAATTCAAATTTGGCCACTGAAGACACAGGATTTGGTCGTTGATTCTACTCTAATGACCAAGTATTGACTTGTATTGTTATGTGCAAATTCATAGTGGCTAACACACACTCATCAGAAAATGAGATTCCCACAGCTGAAATTTGATTGGAATTAAGACTATAGATGCACTCTGGAACCAGATACCACCTGATTTAGGACTTTTGATGCACCCTGGAATCATATACCTTCTAAGAACATCAGGCTTCTAGCTCCTCATCTACTCAAAGGAGCGAAAACTCATTAGAAGAGTTTAAAATTATTGATGTGATTTACTCACGGAAACCTAATAATAAGACGAAGTCATGGCATCAGTAAGTTGCATTTGTGATTTGATACTGAAATCAATTTGTTATTTATGTAGGCCAATCCTGGCTAAACATTTGGGTGGATTAAAAGAAAAAATGTATAAAGCCTTTGTTTGGTAGGGATTAAAATCAAAATTGTAGTAGATTTTGATTTTGATAATAGTTGATTAAATGTGTGGTTGAAAAGTTGTGGTCCCATGAAATATGTAATTAAAATTATTATTGACTTTAACTTAACTTAAAACTTTGATTTTAATTCCTACAAAACAGGGGCTAATTATAGTCGAGACTCACCTTATTGAAGATTTGAGATATTTCAACAAAAGTACCCTTCTAACAGTTAAGTATCTTATTTATACTCAATCAGCTCCAAACAAAACTTTGGAGACGAGTGGCCGGAAACCCTAACCACTTACCTTCTCATAATTCAAGAATCAAGTCTTTACTATATTTTCAAGGAAGGAAATGTGAATATTGATATGTTATTAGGGAAATCAAGGAAGTCATGAAACGCAGGAGAAGTCACGAAAATAAGAAAAGAAAAACAAATCACCATTTATAATTACACTTTTTAATTTTCTATAAAGATTCCAGTACACAGATTAGGAGAGAATTTGATCCACGAAATAGTTATTCTTTTATGGGTTATTGATTTGTAAATTTCAAAGCTATTAAAAGTCCGGTAATTTAATTATTATAAGCATAAATTTACTAAAACATTCATAAGAAATAATAATTAAAATGTTTATAGATTAAATATTGTTAGAATAATAATTTAATGCATAAATAGGGACTGAATGTAAAAAACTGACTATAACTAGAATAATAGCTTAATGAATGTAAAATAAGTTAATAGTAATTTACTAATAAATTAATGATTCGGGTCCATAACCATGGATTCGCAAGAGATCTTGTAGAACTTTCCGATAAAGCTCTATCGATTAGTATTACATAGGAAAAATTATTTGTAGACACAAATACAATTATTCGCTCTTCATAGACAAACTTATAAATTTACGATCTTAGGTAAGATTGGCTCGTTGGCTCCTTTTCTATCATTCCTCTTGTGGTTTCATTTTAAGAGCAGGTCTATTATGCTTGAATATTGGATGACCACATTCCTGCTTGTGTTAGTACATGCACCATACCGTACCGCACACCACACTTGATCATTAATGGACATTTACTGGTTTCTGATTAGGATCATCGAAGAACCCAGCCATAGAATCTTATGATGCATGAAATTTTCTTTTCAAAATAACATCACTTGTTATTTCTTGAGCGAATGTAATTGTTTACTAGTTGCTCATTTTCAGGACATTTTTTTTTTTGCAATTGATCAATTTGTTTTATATTTCTTAAGGATTTTGGATGGCTTTGAGCAAAGCTGAAGTGAACCTGAGAAGGTTACTTGCAACTGCACCACAACAGCAAAACCAAGCAAAGCTCATACATGTACATCAACAGTTATTTACACTAGAATTATTAATTGAGTAATGGTTTAGTGCTAAATCTTCTCTTCCTTGCTATTTCTCTCGAGAGCTTCTTTGATATATGCTTCTTTAAGTAGTTTTATTAAGATTGTTTAGTATCTATTCAGTTATTTATGTTGTTATAAGTTAACGATGGGTGGAACAGTATAGCAGGTAAACTGTCACGTCTTTTCCTATAAGCTTTAATGTGGACTTAAAAAAGATTTCTCATTTAGTATTAAATATTTTTGGAACTAGTGATGGATTAATGTCTCCCTTAATGAAAACCATTTTTTATGCATTATGCCACCTTTATAGTATGTTGCTACTTTGCGGGAGCAATTGGAGCAATTGGCAGAGGAGAGGACACCTGAAGGATTGCCAAGGTTTGCATGCTTTTTTCTTAGGATTCTTAACATCCTTTCGTCTATCATTCTTTCTAATTCAGTTTATGCATACAAAATCTTATACATAGAAATAAAGTTATATAACTTATTTTTACCTTGTATCATTTAAGTGGCGCTATGTACTTGCATTATGTACTTGCTCTTGACTGAACTTCGTCTCCTTTAGATGATTAATTGATAAGCATTTAAGTACAAGTCATTTCAACTTTTCAACTTTTATGAATATCAAAAATCATCTTTGCAAATTGTAATATGATTCTAAAGTATCTTAGATTCACGGATCATAGAAACTTAATGAAAGTTATAATAATGGATGCTTCATAGGTGACATTCTGACATTTAAGATTAAGTGTTCGCTTGGGTGAGATTATCTGAAGTGAAAAATGATTTTTTGGATGATGTGTGATTAAAAAGAAGGAAAATTCGTGGATCCACATGCAATATATATATATATATTTTGGGAGAATGAGTGGTTGAAAATAAGTTTGAAGTAAGATGATTTTCAATTAAGTTGTGCCAAACGAACTCTAAGCAGGTCTTCGTGGGTATTAAAATTACATATTTGCGGTACAGTTTCCTCTATATTGGAGTCATTGTGGATTTTGGAGCATGAAAGTTTTTTGGTTGATAAGGATTTGTGGGATGGTATCTTCCTTTTTTTTTTTATGGCGTTGACATTATTTATTTCTGGGATGAATTCATTGTCTCTCTGGATGTTGGCCCCTTCATTCTTGGGGATATTATAGTGTCTTTGCATTAATTTTACTACTAATTAAAACCATAAAATACTGAATCCGATTTAGTGGAGAACGTTAATTTAATATATGATGTTGAAAAAGTCTGGTTGGTTGCTTGCTTACTGTGCAATTCAGGTTGGGGTTTAGTTGCATTAGCATTATGGTTAGTGTCTTTTACTCAAATGAAATTGTTTTTTAGTTTCTTGAAATCTATTTAAGGCTTTAACCTGTTCATGCCTCTACTCTTGAGAATTGATATATGATCTGCATTCTGTCTTTGACATGCTTTCTGCAGGGTTTCAAAAGCTCAGTTAAATGAATATTCAGAGAAAATTGAAGGTGTGGCATCCAAAATAAATACCACGGAGGTGTGTATACTAATGAGCTTCACACGTCGAACTTTTATTTTTCCTGATATGACTAAATTATCTGTTTTAAAATTACTATTTGTGTTTTGTTTGGTATGACATAAGACGTCATTGATTCCAACTACAATCACAATGGAGAATATGTTGTTAATTGCAAAATGGATGCAAAACTAATATGGCAATGTGGCGAATTAGGGATAGCCGCAATATTTTGTATAATTTTAGCCAAAGGGACTAGTGCCCTTCAAAATTGAACTTTTTATCATTTAAGAAACTTAGTTCTATAAACGTTTTTCAAAACAACAGCGAAATTTGACTGGTTGTAGTGTCTCAGTCTCTACAAGAGAAGCTTAAGAAAAATGCATTTGATCTGAATATTTAGGCATCTATAAATTAAGAGATTCCTTTACTATATGTCCATTTCTTTACAAGTAAATGATGTGCAAAGAGTCTGCCTTCAGTGGTTTGGGTGGTCTTTTATTTCCCTCCAAAGGCTGGAAAGTTTCTACCCCTCCAATGAATCAAGAAATTAGGCAAATTATACCTACTGGATAACATTCCTCTTCTTCCTTCTGTACAGCTTTCAAGTCAAAAAAATATCATTGACAGCATCATCACCGTCTACTTGAATCATGGGTAGAAGAAATTGGATTGATTTGTGAAAATTTGCTTGTATTGAACATTCAGAAAATATGGTTGCTGTTTGTTCCTTCAGTTCTCTTTGATTGAAGTGGATTCTTGTATTGAATTCATACTAACTACATCCTTTTTATTGGAAATTGCAGCCCACTAAGAAAGTTTCTCAGGTTCCTACTTTAGAGACTTCTGACACACAAATCCTATCCAAACCAGAAGGAGAAGGTATTCACTCTCCTAGAGGATTAAGGCGGAGACTTGTGTATGTGTAAATGAAGTTTATGTAGCTCCTAGTATATGATATCTTGTCTTATATTTTCTAAATTTGACATTCAATTGATTCAGGCCTCCAACAGAAGATAGATCTAATGATACCATTAAAGTCGACAATAAAGAGAAGTCTATCAAATTGGATGCTGCAGCACACACTCATATTGAGAAGCACAGGTACTTTCTACATGTACATGCATTTATGAAGATTCTTGATGATGAAAATGCTCACAGAATCTTACATAGTTGAAGAAATAGTCTGAATAGCTTATTTGTTGGAGTACTTATTCTTAAATATCAAGAGTTACATGCATATGCATAAAAGTTGGTTTTTTTCAACTGGGGCTATGAGTATGAATATCATTGCTGTTAATTCATTAGTTTAGAGTTTTAATTAATGGCTGCAGGCCTGCAGCCCATGTGTAGGCAGCATATTTAACTAAGATTTGAGTTTAAACAGAATAAGTTTCAATGAATCTTGCTAGTTTGGTTTATAAGACTTCGAATTACTACTTCTGTTAGTTATATAATTGTTTCCCCTCTAATAGAAATTGGGCCAGTTCCCCTTTTTCCCTCTGGTTTTTCCCCCCTTTTATTTCTCCATAGATAAAATCCCAGGATTTTGATGAAATGTAGAATTTCTCATTTAAATGAACTAAATATCTCTACTTTGGCCTCTTTCTATTCTAGAATCTGTTAATGAGCTTTGTTTTTTAGATCACAATAATATTGCGAATTGTCTTTACAAAGTGATCACGTCTGTTGTTTTCTGCAGAAAGCTTCAAGACGATTTGACTGATGAAATGGTTGGTTTGGCACGACAACTCAAAGAGAGCACCCTGATGATGAGTCAATCAATACAAAACACAGAGAAAGTGAGTTCAAAACTCTCTTAATCTTAGGCACAAAGTTGCTTTGATACATTTATAAAGAGATCACAATTCTTGTTTCGATTACGTGATAAGTAATTCTTTGTAGATAAGACAGGTTAACAAGCTGATTTTTTTAAACATATTTATTAAATTTCTTATAGCTAAAGCTCCTTGTTGCATTAAACATGAATGAGGGCGGCACATCTATACAGTTTTTATAGTTGATAACTTATGCATAATGTATCTGAGCATCATAAGAAAGTAGCAAAGAGAATTTGTACTCGATATCCCCTGTATTTCTTTCTTAGCTTCGTAGTAAGGACTTGTGCCCTACTTTGAGCCAATGAACTAATAGATGCCAACTCATTTTGTGTGTGGCTAGATATGGCCCCACATACTGCATGGACTTGAAATAGCTAGTTTTGGGAGTCCATCTATTTTCATTTTGTGTTCATATTGCCTACTCATTTATATCCCATTTTCACCGATCAATTGGTCTCATGGGTTGGTTGTCTTCTGATTGTAGATACTTGACTCAACAGAGAAAACAGTCGAGCAGAGCTTGGCAAGCACTGGACATGCCAACACTCGGGCAATGGAGGTATACTCGCAGAGTTTGAAGACGTCGTGTACCACGTGGATTGTGATTTTCATAATGACTTGTATCTTTATCATGGTTGTACTGCTCATCCGTGTTACTTGATGTCGTCTGTAAATTGTGAAGGTACCGAACTTGTAAATCCCAAACTTTATGATAGTTTGGAGTAGATTTTTGAAGTGATATTTATACATACAGAGGAAAAATGAAGCTTTAATTGTGAAGGCTGCTAATTTTTATATTCTGATCTTTAAGTTTTCTGCGATTAACTGTGGTTATGTTTGTTTCTGGGCTTTTCAACCAAGCAATTCAATTTCCAAGATCATAATTCTTACAAATCAACTTGAAAACAATCTTAGGAAAATCACTCTATAGGAACAGAAACACTGAATAACTTCTAGCCTAAAGACAGTTTCTCGATTCTGAATCTATACAGTCAAACTCAGTTCCCCTTGGGAGCCGTAATGTGAAACTATAAACGAACTGATTCCGGGGAAATCCTACGTTTGTGTTATGTTATAAAGTTCCTGTAGCTGCTTCGGCTTATTTCCTCGTTTAACGGAACTATGTTACCTCGGTCCTGAGAGTTCCATTGCTTGGACAAGCAATGAAGAGTCATCTGTTAGATCAGAATATCTCTCTGAAGAGGAGAATTCGTTGGCTCTGCATCTTGTACCATCTGCTCTTTGCGAAGCTTCCCACTTTTCTGCGAGTCCATCTCCTTCAAGCATATGAACCACTTCAGACATTTTCGGTCTGTAGCTAGGAAGATATTGTGTGCACAACAATGCAACCTGTACAGTCTCCTCCAACTCGATTCGATCATATTTATTTCTCAAGTCCTTGTCCACGAGCATGTCTAGCTTCTTTTCTTGATGAATTTTCGTCACCTGCAACCATATCCATATGTATATTGATTAGCAAATACCGAGTTTTTTTAGTTCATGTTTGATACGCAGTACTAGGCATAACTCTTTCCACCGTATTAAACATGACCTAATGTTTTTGGCTTTCTATTGTACACTTACCCAGTCGAGCATAGCTCCTTTCTGGTTTGCTGCTTTCCCGAATTCTAAAGCCCTCTGACCAGTGATCAATTCCAGCAGTAGAATTCCAAACCCAAAAACATCTGTTTTTTCTGAGGATTGCCCTGTAGAGAGATACTCGGGGGCTATGTGTCCAACAGTGCCCCTAACGGCCGTTGTGATATGTGAATCGTGATGATCCAAAAGCTTTGCCAATCCAAAATCTCCTACGACTGCTTCACAGAAATCGTCAAGCAATATGTTAGCAGCCTTTACATCCCGGTGAATGATCTTGGGGTCACATTGCTCGTGAAGGTACAATAATCCTCTTGCGGCTCCCAAAGCAATCCGTTTCCTAGTAGCCCAGTCCAAGGGTGGTTTTGCTACAATATAGGAAAAATAGGCCAGTAATACAAAGTTTCAGTGAAATATGTAAAAGATTAGCATACCACTAGAATGAACAATATCGTGGATTAAGTTATTTGTACACCTTGGTTGATAGATTTGATGATGCGGAAGTGTTATAATGGTTCAATTAAATGTGTGAGATATGAAAGATGATGTAAGATTGGGTCAAGTGTAAATTCGGAAAGTTATGGTGTAAACAAGGATATACATGTAGCAAGATTGCAATATCGTATAGTGCAGAATATGGTGTATGCGTGTAAGTGTAATGGATTTGGAATATTTTACCTTTGAGACGTGAAGCAACACTTCCGTTTGACATGAAGGGATACACAAGTAGCCTTTCAGTAGGTGTCATACAAAACCCATACAGCCGGAGGAGATTTCTGTGTACGGCTAGACTGATCATCTCGACTTCGGTCTGAAATTGAATTTCTCCACCAATAGCATCAACATCTCTAAGCCTTTTTACAGCTACAACCGTTCCATCTTGGAGACAACCTTTGTAGACAATTCCGAATCCACCCTTTCCTAGTATGTTCTTGCTGCTGAAGTTGTTTGTGGCACTCTGAAGTTCTCTAAAATGGAACCTTCGCAAGTTTCCAAGGCACACTTCTTCATGATGTTGTTCTGAAATTTTGAAGTGCATGTTTAAACATAAAATAGTCGACTCGCTTCTAGAGACTGAGTATTGAGTAATCATATCATACTTACCATTACCGTCGAAGAATACTTGCTGATTGTGTTTATGTCTCCACCAGAGAAGGAAACCGAACCCAAGAATCAGTAAGAAAATGCAGCCAAGACTAGATCCGAAGGCTAAGGCAATTTTACGACTATTTGACGTTCTTGATTGCTGAGGATCTTCAAGAAAAGCATTGACGTTTCAGTATATTCACTTAAAACTCAATATCATATACAGAACATGAATGTCGTGTTGATTGAATAGTATTACAGTGTTAAGGAACTTAAGAAGTTACAATCTTTTCATTATATTGTTCAGTTGTTTCTAGTATTGCGTACTAAACGCGCATGAACCTATAGAATTCCTCGAGAATAAGCTGATTTTAAGGTTTTTTACTTTGAAAATTGTTCATAGAGAATGACAGTGGCATTGGTGCTGTTCCATTGCAGTCTGGCTCTTTCCCAGTTGCACATATCATAGGATTACCCAAAACACTGCACATTAAACGAGAAAATTGAAAAAAAAAAATTAGATTAAAAAAGTAAAATTCAAGTTAAAATACCAAATTTCTACTAAAAGGAAAAGTGAAATGCAGAAAATTGAAACTAACTTGAATGTTTTGGAGAGAATTCTTGGTACTGGACCAGTCAAATTATTGTATGACAAGTCTCTGAAAAATGAAATAAAAATCCAAACACCTTTAGAGAAATTTATTATAGAAATTAGTTAACATATGCATTGAAAAAAGCAAAATTTTCAAGAAAAATTACAGGAATGTTAGTTGAGTCAAGTTGCCTAAGGAAGGAATAGATCCAGTGAGACTGTTATTGTTCAACCTCCTGCAATCACAATAAGAAAAATGGTAATAATATAATTTCTATAAAAAAAACTTCGATTTCGACTGTGGGTTTTCAGGATATCCCAGAGCTAGTCAGTAGAGTAAATAATTTCCTTGTTATGTTAGTTTGTTATACTCGACTGGACACGATTTAGTTAGATTCTCGTCTAGCTTAATCTTGTCGAGTCGAGTCCAAACATTGCCCCAATAGTGTAAAAACTACATCAAATTATGTGCTTACAGGTACTGGAGGTTTTTTATTCGAGATAAAGAAGAGGGAATTGAGCCAGTAATCAAGTTATCAGATAGATCGAGAGTCTGAAGTTTTGGTAGCCTCCCCAGCTCAACAGGTATTGGTCCTGTAATATTATTATCCTGTAACAATCTGCGAAATAAATAAATAAATAGTTATATCGGGGCACATTTAGTGCAAACTAATAGACAATATTGAACAGGAAATACCGTCCAGTCGAGCCTGCGAAACATTAGGGCAGGCCATTTTCAGTTTTCGAATACTCTGAAAACACGTTTGCTTATCTATTTACAAAAACGAATTTCCAAAAACGAGTTTAAAATTTACAAAGAAAACGAAAACGCTAAAAAAGTCGTTTTGGCTGTTTTCAGTTAAAATCAAGCCAAAACTTCATTTTTTTTATATTTTTGAAAACAATTTTTCAAAATGACAAAAAAACGTGTTTTCAGCAATCTCAAAATGGACACTCAAAACACAAAACTCAAAATGAATTCAAAACTCAATATTAAAAACTAAAATACGAAGAGAACAGTCTTACACGCTTTGGAGATGCGTCAAATTCCCGATGCTAGGCGATATTTTTCCAGATAAACTTTGGCTTGGAGCTGCTCTGAAACATTAAAGAATCCAACTTTTTTTCAGACAAAAATAAGCAGAAAATCTCAAGTTGGAAGATATGAAATTAGTCGATTATCTTATTCTTACAGGTTAGTGACTAGATTATCTCTTGAACAAGTAACCATTGCCCAACTACATGGATCAACAGCATTTTCATCCCAATTCAGAACTCCATGAGGATCAATTAATGAGCTCTTGATATCCATCAAAGCTTGCACTGGAAAGTTACACGAATTCAAGTCCAAAATAATCAGAATCTTGAAAGTTACTTATAATCTAAAGAGAAAGAACTATGTGTTTACCTTCGAAGTTGACACCATTTGGAGAAAGCAAAGCCTTTGCAGAAACCCAGAAGTACAAGAAAAAAACCCAACAAACAACAGTTGAATTTGTTATCATTTTTATCAAGGGAAAATTTGAAAAACTAATCTTCAGATAGAAATTTGAGCTGCAGATGAACAATATATATATGTATTAATAAGAAGTGCAATGATTCACAGGTTCTTTTAGACCCTAAAAAAGAAAGGATGTCTTTGGTAGTAAAAGTAAGGACTAATTGGATGTATTAATAAGAAGTGCAATGATTCACAGGTTCTTTTAGACCCTAAAAAAGGAAGGATGTCTTTGGTAGTAAAAGTAAGGACTAATTGGCAGCTAGTTGCTCAACAAAGTTTAAAGGAAAGGAATATGTATAAAGCAAACTTAAACTAACCCAATAAAGATAAAATGTTTGGTAGATGGGATTGGACAACACGACACTCGACTTGATCAAAGAAACAGAAGAAGTTAAAATCTTGAGTATCGTCCCTTTAATGTTTTTAAAGGGATAAATCTCACATCAGTAATAGATGAAATAACCAAAGCCGGTTTGACTATTAATTCCTCTTAACAAGTTTGAACTTTTAAGATAGATGTCCAAGTTTTAATAAGGAATCAACATCCAACAAACTCAAAAGAACAATTTGATCTATATAAAAGCTCAAACATGCACACGAATTTCAAAATTGACGTTCTCAAACATCGCATCATCTTGCAAAAGCACGTTGATATATAAATTCTACATCGATCATAGGTTATAGATGAAATAAATATAATAAACATATAAAGATTTGAGCTACACCTTCTATCTATTTAAGATGAAACTTCAAGTTTTAATAATGATAGAATTAAAAAGAATAACATTTAAACACTTGTGTGGTATTCGTTCAGCAATGTCGAATACATGGAAAAGGTGGGGGGGGGGGGGGGGGATGAAAAATTCCTTCAATCATGGATTTGTTTAGAGATTGGTAATGGGATTCTTTAGAATTTTTTTTTATTCTGTCTTTTACAGAATTGAAAATGTAAAGTATTTGATGTGCTGACTGTTAAGCACTACAAATGGTTATAGAATCAAAGGATATTGACAGAAAATGTTGTATGGGTGGGGCAGGGGGTGGCCGGGTGGGGTGTGGTATGTATGTATGTATAATGTATATATACATAATACATGTGAAAGAGAAGATTTTCATGTGTTGGATTTGGTCAGAATGCATGCGTATTAAGATGTTCTTTGGTTATTGTTAAATTTAAGGCACGTTAGAATCCAACATTCTCTGAGTTTGTCATTTACAAAATTGATTTATTCAGTTTAAGAATATAACACGCAAATACATGGAAAACAACAGTTTCTTGGACTTCACTACCCTACAACTACACATGGTGTTGAAAATTTTATTAGGCAAAATAAAGACAACAGATCTCAACTTATCAAATCTATAATAGTACGTTGACATTAGATATTCGATCTTCGTCACGTAGCTTTAGTTATTTGAGCATTCAGAACTTGTTTATTTATCAAATTTAGAGTAGTAGATCATTTTAACGCGATGTTTCGAATTTAATATTTTTTTTAATAATGTCGAGATTCAAGCACTACAATATAACTTATAAAACACTACTTAAATATATCTATTTCAAACATATTATTACATAGAAACACATATTTTACCTGATTTTTGTAATTTTTATAAACTGCACACAACGTTTTAGTTAGAATATGATCGCAAGAATTTCATTTATAATGTTGAGAAAAGGGTAAAATTATTATCTATATTCTTCGATACGTTATTAACTAATTAATTTTTAATAGAAGGAAAATGAATATAATAAATTTTGTAAGAAAGAAATATATTTTAATGACTTATCGTTCATTATGAGAGAGAGAGAAGGCTTAGATACAAAAATATAGATCCTTTATGCGAATTGAAGAAATTCGAGTGATAATCTTAATGCTCGGCTAATTTTCTAGAACACTATGACGACTATAAACTCTATATTGTGATGTTTTAATTTTAATTCCAGATTTTGACGTCAATTTCTTATTTAGCCTGAATGATTTTTATATTTTAATGCTTTTAATTATACGAGACAATGAATAAGAATTGTAAAACATGATAACAATCATTTTAGAGTTAGATAAAAGATAGAGGTATACAAGTATGATTTGCATNTTTTAATTCCAGATTTTGACGTCAAATTCTTATTTAGCCTGAATGATTTTTATATTTTAATGCTTTCAATTATACGAGACAATGAATAAGAATTGTAAAACATGATAACAATCATTTTAGAGTTAGATAAAAGATAGAAGTATACAAGTATGATTTGCATGATTTAATTGAATGTTCTAGTAATTTAATGCATCTTCACTAGGGGTAGGGTTGTAAACAAAAACCGTCAATTTGAAAATCATATTTTAGAAATCGCCGATTTGGTGCCACGTGGACCCGTCAACGAAATGATTTTGAACCAAACCAAACCAAATCGGCCAAAAACGATTTGGTTTAGGTTTAAAAATTTTAATTGTGGTTTAAAACCAAACCGGACCAGCGAAAACATATATAAAAATAAAAAAATAAAAATAATGAAATTTTTTGAAAATTCATCTAAATATGCAAAATTCAATAGTTTTGTTATTTATGTTTATTTTTGTCAATTTATAATT
>CAIGRQ010003067.1:0-17473 GCA_903798375.1 Fraxinus sp. D2006-0159
ATCCCTCAACAAAGTCAAACCTAGGGAAAAGAGAAGAATCCCCAACAAGTTAAAGTATATGAACCGGGTCACCAAAAAAAAAAACAAGCCCAATACTTGTTATTGAACCACATAAGCCCACACTCCCAAAGGCAGTTCATAGCACAGACCAGATATGGATATGGATGGAACTCTGGATTTGTTCTTCCATATTCTAACAAAATTGTAACCAAAGAGATAGAGAGACTGAATAAAATCACATTCCAATAAAGCCAACGATTGTGCGAGCAAGTGCCTTTTTCTTCTTGCGTCATTTCGCAATCACACAAATACAGTGCTATCCAGAAAGAGAGAAATTTGGAAATGTAGAGGTGAAAATTAATAATTTGTAGTTCAGCATATTGAGTTGTAGATGTACATGTAAGGTTTTATAAGCATAATGAGCTCCTTTTTATTTTAAAAAATTGTCTCTATATATGTTGTTTCCGTTACGCTCTCTCGTTACACAGCACCATAAATGTCACAAAAATATTAATTATATTGAAAACATTCATAGTGCATAAATAAAGTTACATATGTAATGTGATACAGATCTACATCACATTATTTCATAGTCGAAACACATTGAGTGCCTTTATAAGCTAGAGAAATACCTACTAAAATACAGTCCTATAAATAATTATCTCAGAGGAGTTGGAAATTAGAAGACAATACGCTTAAACAAAAGAAACACATGAGAGCATATGATTCTCTGATGCCAATACAATCCCTAGCTACTTCAAGAAGAAGCAGTCTTCATATAATTTTCATGTAGTAAAGCATCCAAGATGGCATGAATACAGTGAATCCAGATTGAGGTCAAGTTCATTCCTTGTAGCTTCTGCTGATTCTCCTTCATATGCACCACTGCAACAAATATTATATCAACTAAAGACTATCAACAATTTGGCTAAGTATTTTCTTGTATGCAATATTAGACTAGACTATCAACCCCACATTCTCTCAAAATAGTTTTGCATGTGAACCCATAACTTTTTTCTACTTTTTAACACATATTTTTTCAAAAAAGATAATTTTTCACAAAATCTATTCTTAAAAAATCTACATCTAACGTGCCCTTAAAAAGTTCAACAAACTCTCTATTTTTTACAAAAAAAAAAAAATTAAAAAAAATAAAGAGTTATTTTAGCTCTTCAAATGTAGAAAACCAAATCCAACCTGCATAATAGCTTTAGTGATGTCATTAATTATTTTCACTATTTTTCATGCACTTATTAGAGGAAAGCAAGTGAAAAAATTTGAAATTTTTTTTTTAGACATAATTATTAATTGGAACGAGCAAAATAAAGAATATATAGTTACTATGAATGAAATATCCAATTTAGTATCATTGATCTTTGTCCTCCATAATTATTTCTTGCAACATATTAACCTGGAATTAACTGACTAACCCGATGTTTAGGCAAGGAAGCTGAGGCGCCATTAAGAACGGTAGTCCATTAGTGCCATTAGCGCCATGGTTAGGAAGTTCCCACTGTGGCTGTACTGCCATTTCCTTCTCCTTCTCTTTGATCTATTTGCAGATGACAGCAATTAATTTCAAGTAGCTCCACATTCAATACAAGAAAATGAGACAAGCAGCTCAAAGAGACAAGGATAATGGCAGTATTCATGATATTGTGCATATTTCACGGAGCTTTAAAAATTAACTTATGGATGTATATACGATAATAAGATTTAAAATAGATAATATGTTTTGTTCATCAAAGTTGTAAATTAGTTTGAAAGTAAAGAAAATATTACCTTACTATCAAAATAAATATATCAAAATAAGTGACTATATTTTACAAAGTAAGCTCACCTTCTTTTCCAGCATGTTGTTCTCTTCCCGTAATGCCTTCTCCTGTAAAAAGTGGAAAAAGCTAGGAGTCTAGGTTACAATATATCTTGGATTAAAAATGTGTTCTCCAACTAGTAAAATAATACTCCTTCCGTCCCATAAAGATATGCTTGATTTTCTTTTTCGTTAATCCCAAACTATAGATCACTTTCTTATTAAAAGTGTAATATGTCGTTATTTAATGTGCCTTATTATCAATAGAATATAAATTAATTTTATTTAAACAATTATTAATGTAGGAGTATATTAGAAAAATGTAAGAAAACTTTATATTTTCAACTATATTAATTACATTTTCTTAAACTGTATGAAAATAAAAACAAGTCTATACGACGGAGATAGTCACAAAATTCACAGGCTAAGTTTTCACATAATCTTGCAAGTAAAATAACAAGACTATGGAGCATTCTAAATTCGGTTTTAGCATTGAATAAAGGTCTCTAATTGCGTTTTATCATATTGGTAACTACTTCTGAATAGATAACACTAGGAATGGATCCAAAATCGAATAAAAAAGAAAAAGAATTTACATCAAAAAAATGAAGTGAGCTATGGACCTCTACATCCGTCCCTAGATAACACTATACTTTATAATGCATAAAATTTTAACTTTTTTCTTCGCTAATCGTTTCAAGTAATGTATATGGCTTCATACCAAACTTGCCATCACAAGTTTGAAACACAGCGAATCATCCATCATAATTTGTTATTTTGTATTTAAAAAAAAAAAAAGTTATCATAACAAACCCTAAGAGGCATTTAGCCCAAAGTGCATTTTCACAATTTACTTGAACAATATCTACTTGGTTGAACATTTGAAGTAAATATAAACATCTCTTAGTGCAATTATCGTTATAAAATGTAACTACTTAGAATTCCTGAAATTTGTGCAGTGAGATTATTAGGTGTCATTATTGTTACAAATGCAAGTTTTATTCTTATGGTAGTATTGTATATTATGATCACTACAAACTTTTGCTGCTGACTAATTTGAGAGCACCAGGCACAGTGATTATTTATATCATAAGCAGTTATAACTTTAAAATTCAGAGCACATGTGCTTCAGAGAAAACCTTTTTCTGCATCTCAGAGATCGATTCGTGCAACTGTTGATTCTGTGAACAAAAAACCATAGCGCCTTTAGAAGTCACAAAAAAAAATTAAATGTAGTGAAACGATTTTGGCTAAAGTTTATGCGGAAATATATACAACTACGTCGTACTTTTCTAGATCGAATGTTCTTAAGAGAAGTGTCAATTTGTTGCTCCAACATTTGAAGATCTTTCAGGCTCATGGAGTCAAGATTTTCTCCCATGTAGTGGCTGAGTAGGCAAACAAATTATAAAGTAAGAGAAACCATAAACAGTGATCCTTGTGTTACTCATCTCTCTTGAATATACTGAATAAAATTTTCACCTATGATTCCTTTGCAGAAGTTCAATTCTAGCTTTGAGTTTGGAGTATTCTAGGCTCCAGTTTGCCTGCACAATTCAGATATTGTTACAAATTTAGAAAATTTGGCAAATTTATAAATCATTTATAAAGAGGTATAGCGAGAGGAATAGTAGTGGATCCCACGAAATGTGTGGATAATAAATAAGTAGTGGTTATGAATGTGTCGTTGAAATTAATGTTTGATTTTGATTGAATTTATGAATGGTGTATAAATTGCTTGCCAAAAAAAGGCCTAAAATATTACCACCATGGGAATGGGTTCTAACCAAATATACAAAACTATACAAATTCTAATCTTAGAAGCAATACATACCCTAAGCTAATGGCATGTTTAGAATACAAACTTCAATAGACAGATTTTAGCTTCTTTTCTTTCTTGATAGATTCAAATACTACCCAATCTTCTTAACCAAACAACTCACATGTGCATTTTGATATTGAATATTTGACAGTTCTTAGCAGTGCAGTCCAGGAAACAATCATGATTTTAACCAATTTTTTATTCTTTAGTAATATTCATTGCTGTCGAGTCCAAAATATCAAAAATGTCATGAGTATGAAAAAGTTCCTAGTTGAAACAGTGCTCGTTAAATTCAGGACTTACTGGTGTCTGAGGTTCATTTGTAACTATTTGCCTCTCTGCAAATGAATATCTTTCATACTTCTCAAGGATGCTGTCCATGCTGATATAAAACAAAAAGTTCAAATTTCTATAGAATGCAATTCATAAATGCACACAACACAAAGTTCACCAGGAGAGTCAATGATTTGAGAAATTAACTCTCACAAATTAACCAGCCAGGATTCTGCATACAAATCAAAATTTTCAAACCATATTCAAATTCACATCTGAGTAATTAACTTAACATTCTTATCAAATAATGGCCATTGAGGATTTTGCTAATATACTTCTGGTTAGCTCAATATACCTTGAACTTATAAATGCATGAATTCAATCAAATTAAGCAAATAATGAAGTCTTTTTCATTTGGAGTCACTGAGCATCTCTGGCAATACTTTTTTAAGTAAACTTTTCCTACATGAATATGTTACTTTTTCTTGTAACTTAAAAAAAACGTTATTTATTTTATCAGTAACGCGGTAATTACTATCAAAATAAATAACTTATTAATTTTCAACTTTGACCAAAATATATTTGTTTTAATACTTACTTATAATTAATTTTTTAAGCTTTACACCATGATCTGCTTGTTTGGTCTACGAAACAAATTAGCGAAGGACTCCTTCCATCTATTTATAGGCATAGGTTAACCTTCTGTTGTCTATTGAATGAAGAGGTTTCAGACATGTGGTTTGAAGCCCTATATTCCAATAGTGTTTTCCGCTTCCTTTTTCCCGAAGGAGATATGCTACTGAACCTTTGTGTTCTTTTCGAATAATAGATTCATCTTACTAAAAATTAAATAAAGAAAAGAAAAGGGATCAATCGAGAATAACCTTACGATAATTTTTACACTATCAGGCTGCTAGGTAGCCATTTTTCAGCTAAATAAAAAGAAGAAGAAAATGACCGATGAAGAAGTCAAAAAAGACGGGTGTGAAAGGGAAAGTCAAAAAAGTTGGCTAAATGCCTAAATTTGATTTCTAAGGACAAAAAATGCATTCTTTGCTGAAAAACGGCTACCAAACAGAAGCTATTTCAAAACTAATTTTTTTCTAAACTTATTTTTAATCACGTATTCTCTCAATAAAATAATTTTACACATAGATTTTTCCTAATTTTTAGCTACACATTTTTCAAAAAAAAAATTATTTTTTCAACAAAATGGGGCTCAAACAAAGGCTTAATTCTACTTTTCATAGTATGATTTTGTGTGAATTATTATGTCATTATTACTTCAACGACAAAGTCTATTACCGTGTTATTCGTCAACTTTACCTATCATCTTTCCATCAAATTGCAGATATCTTCAACATAACACATCCTCAAGAATTTAGTTGTTTCCCATGCAAAAACCTTTGGCTTGTCAACAGGAACCATTCTCAACCGAATTCATATATAACATCCCAAGATCTTTTGAATCACCGGATAAAATTTGAAATGACAAAGACTTACTAGAAAGAAAGGAATGGTGGACATGCCCAAGAAACAAGGGTAAAAATAAAGTGAAATATAATCGATAATATCAATTGCACAGTATGAATAATGTAGATGGCAGTAGCCTCATTTAATCACTTGGAGGAAGCCGACGTCGGATAACTCAAGCTTAATATTGTAGATGGCAGTAGCCTCGAAAACTTCGGTCCATCTAGTTGTGGGGGTGTTATTAGAGATGAGGCTGGGAGATTTATGGCTGGTTTTACAACTAAGTTAGGAGAAGGAACAAATGCAAAAGCGGAGTTGAGGGCAATTGTTGAAGGGTTAAATGTATGTCAACATCTTGGGGTTCGTGTTGTTGAAATTGAATGTGATTCTCATATTATAGTAAATTGGCTAGTACATTGTAAGTGCACAGTGTGGTATTTGTGGGATTTTTGGGAAAAGCCTTTTTTTAAGATTTGAGATTCAATCTTAAAAAGTCAATCTTATTAGGTCCCTGTTTGGCCCTTATTTTGGGGTGTTGAAATTTTTTGGAATAGTGATTGATGGGAGAATGTGTAGTAGAAAAGTAATGAAAGGTTTTAGATTTGTGTATAATATTATTTTATTTGATGAATGTGTTGTTAAAATGAAGAGAAAAACAAATAATGTAATGTAATGGAAAAAAAATGAGGGCCAAACGGGGGTTAGGAGTAGTTCAAATTCTTGTAAATTAGTCTATGTTTTCATCTTTATTCGATGTGAGATTTTATTCTTTAACATGCTCCCGTAGGATGGTGGCTCGTTTGAGCAAACAAATCTTGAAAATTCGTGTGCTCAATTTTTTTGAATCTTAATCGGATCGAATTACTCGTTAGAACTTAATGGATTCTAATACCATATTTAGATTTGGAGTTCCATCTTAAAAGGTCAACCCTGTTAAGAGGAGTGACACAAACTCTTATAAATTGGTCTATGTTTTCACATTTATTCGATGTGTGATTTTAACATGCCCTGACAAGATAAGGGCTCGTTTGAGCATACCAATTTTAAAATTCATATGCTCAATTTTTTTGAGTCTTAATCGAATCGAATTGCTTGTTGGAGTTTAACTGTCTCTGATACCATGTTAAGATTTGTGATTCCATCTTAGAAGGTCAGCCTTATTAAGAGGAGTAGCTCAAACCCTTATAAATTAGTCTATGTTTCTATCTTTATTCAATGTGAAATTTTATCCCTTAATTGCGGTTTATGTAATGCACCTGGTCTACATGAAAGGTAATCAAGTAGCATATATAATTGAGGTTTATGTAATGCACATGGTGTACATGAAAGGTAATCATGTAGCATATATATTGGTGTTAGAATTTGGGCGTGATTCGAATTTTTTGTTGAAAATAGTTGTGAGTTCTTGTTAAAGTGTACATTAATTAGAATCATATTTGGAATGTGATTGTAAAATTCTATTCAAGTTTACTTGATGAATTCTAATTGAAATTCTATTTGGAAGATGTTGTGAGTAAAGATTTGTTGGATTTGAAGAAAAACACTTTTGGAAGGTTTTTGGACAAAGACGGATTGCCTAGGCGCCCGGATTGGGTGCCCAAGTACCACCCGCACAAAAGTAGGCAGAATAGCTGTCGCTGCGGCACCACCCCCTAGTGATGATATTTTGTGGTTTCAAAATTTTTCACTTTTAGATTTTCAAAATTCCACTTATGTTATTTTAGCCATAGTACATGCTTACGCCCAATATCAATCGAACGAAACTTTGATACCACTGATAATATTTTATAGTTGGTACAAGAAATAAGTAAATTAGATTGGAAATATTGGGTGGTTTATGTGAAATATATTTTGTAGGATAAAAATAATACGGAGTAATTTTAAATTGGACAAGATAATTTAAGAAGGAAAATTTAATTTATTGAAAAATAGAATTTTTACAATGACAGAAGACTTTTACAAAGGCAATACTTTTAGATTTCTACACACAACAATTGAAGTGGCAACCCCTATTTATAGCATACAAAAGTTGGTGGCTTGCCCCTTGAAAATTCTTGTTTTTTTATTATTTGGTGTGTTTGAGCCACATTATTTTGGAAAAATGTATTTTGAAATACTAGATTAATGGAGAATGTAGAGTTGAAAAAGAAGAAAAACTTATTGATATGATGAAAAATATGTAGTTGAAAATAAGTAGAAGAATGAAAATGAAAATTTTAATTGGTACTAAACTTTTCTTGATTTTCAAGTTAGTATAGAGAATTTTAGAAATATGCAATAATGCTAATAGTTGACATTAGCCTCCCGCACATGATTGTCCTTATTGATATATGAACTCAGATGATATATGGAGCCCAAGCAAATAAATAAAGGAATGATAAGGTGCAAAGACCAAGAAAGATAGGGAAAAGTAATGATAAAAGAATATAAACTTTGTACATGATATATGTCGAGAAAAAAAAGTGAAAAGTCGTGCAAGAAACATCTGCCTTCACGTCTTTGCTTATTGAGTATGCATTCATATAATTTTTCATTGCAAGCCTTACAATGCAGTAGGTGCTTACTCTTAGATAACGAGCAGGTATTCAAGTACTACCGAATGACTTTAAATTTGTATATTTTGTTTTAAATTTCAACCAATTTGAAAATTTTGGGCCATCTCTACTGGTATGAAATTTATTATGCCAATGGTTACACTCTAACTACTCTTTGACTTTTTTGTATAATTTCCTTTCCAAACAAAAACTTGTTTCTTCAACATGATTTTGAGTTTGAATAGATATTAAAGATATGTGGATATCTTTCACGGTTTTTCAAGTTATTTTTCAAGTAATATATATATATATAAATTTGGAATAGTGAATGATGGGAGAATGTGTGATTGAAAAATTATAAAAAGTTTTAAATTTGTGTGTAATATTATTTTATTTGAAAAATATTTGATTAAAATTAAGAAAGAGAAAAATTTTAAAAATTTAATGGGAGCCAAATAGGGCTAAAAATTTATTTTTTCTCATGGACTTAGATTTTAAAACATCACAATTTCCAAGGTAGTGTTTTTTGAACTTTCAATCTGATTTATGTTGTTACAAAGGTACAGAAACTTTCATCCCCTGATTTTAGGAATTCCTCAAAAGAAGCTCTAGACTATTAATGAATTCAACATTTAGTCAGTACTAGGACAAAAAGAACTGGACTTCAGTTTGATTGATGTACGTTATTAAGCCCCTGTTTGGTGCACATTATTTTTAGAAGAATGCATTTTTTTTGTTGATGTGATGGAAAATATGTGGTTGAAAAAGAAGGAAAAGTTATTGATGTGATAGAAAATATTATTTTATTGAAGAATGTGTGGTTGAAAATAGTAGAAGAACGAGAATGGAAAAAAAATGTGATCCAAACAAGGGCTAAGGAAAGAATACATTTTAAATAGTGATATGATGAAAATATGTGATTCAAAAAGAACAAAAAAATATTGAATTTGCGAGTAATATTATTTTATTGAAGATTGTGTCGTTGAAAATGAGTATTGAAAGATTACATAGAATGTGGATCAAACCGGGCGTGAATATCATTGCATAAAGTTTTCAAAGAAATCTCTAAGACGACTAAAATTAGAGGAAAGAAAAAAAAAACATTTTAATCAGGACGAATTTATAGACGGCCAAGTTCAGATTAACCAAGAAATCTTAGGGAGAAAGCGGAAAAATGAAGAATAAGGCATGTTCAATTCATGTAATTCAAACAGGATATTTTGCAAATCTTTATATTATAGTTACTATGATTCCTTAGCATTAAATTTTTTTTATGAATTATGAATTTTTATTATTTTATTTTTATTTTTTTGGAGAAGTCCCAGAATGTTAGTTAATCAGACCATCATGCAGTCAGTATAGAAAAACATAAAGAACTGATGTATGCATATACAATAAGTACTGAATACATATATTGTTGCACGCAGTTTTCAAAGAAATCTAAGTGGAATTCATTACACACAACAAAATATATAGATGGCCACAATTCACAGATAACCAAGAAATCTTAAAAGAGAAAATGGAAAAAAAAAAAAAAAGAATAAGAAATAAGCTGGGATGTTAATCTCGAATCACAGATGAGCATATCACAAATTCAAAGATAAAAGAACTGAAAATATATAAGTCCCCAAACTGATGAAGAAAATCAAGAATTCTGAAGCAAATAACATAAAAACCAATCAAGAAGAGAAGTAAAATTAAGAAACCCTAGAGAAAACAACAGATCTTATAATATCCCAGAATGATAATATTTATATCAGATAAATAAAGAGAAAGATGAGAAATAACATACCAAGAATCAGTGGCATACTCAAAGAGCTTCCCCTTATAGGAAAAACAAATCAAAGCCACTTCTGCATCACACAGTACAGAGATCTCATGAGCCTTCTTTAGCAATCCAACTCTCCTCTTTGAGAAAGTCACCTGTCTGTTTATCTTGTTCTCTATCCTCTTCAGCTGTACCTTTCCTCTCCCCATTTTCTCACTCTAAATTTGCTCTCAAAACACAAAAGAACCCTAAAAATGGAAACCCAGGAATTATATTATTCTTTTTTCACCTACTAGAAAGATGAGATTTTCGTTATTTCTCTCTTGGTGAAAGTTTTTAAGGTACAGTAATTTTTCTTCTCTTGATTTGTTTTCTTTTGGTGGAACTGCTGTCTGATAAAGCAAGTACATATATGGAATAGGATGTGAAACCACCATAGAAAACCAGGTGGTTTTCTACGGATCCGTTGTCGATCTCTGATTGGTCCAAATCATTTTGCGTACGTTGGTGCATGGTGGTTTCTTGAGCTTTGTATTTTTGCAGGATGTTTCCGTACGATGGGTATTGTTTGTTTAGAAAAGAATGTACGGAATTTTGAGTATAGTATCCTTCGATGACTGTCTCTTTCAGACTATTATTGGGGCGACTGTGAATTCATTTGACCCCCTTCTCTCCCCCCTTTAAAATAAAATTATTTAATCTTTACTCGTTTTAACAATATATTTAGTAAAATATTTTACATATAATGGTGTTTTTGATGGATACTATTAAAAAAAGAATGTATTTTAAATAATGATATGATGAGAAATATGTAGTTAAAAAGTAAGAAAAAGTTATTGATGTGATGAAATATATTAATTTATTGAATAATATGTAGTTAAAAATGAGTTTTTAAATAATGTATTTTTAGAGAATGTGTGCCAAACATGGGCTAAATTTTTTTTAAAAAAATTACGTTTTAATCACACATTCTGCAAAAAAAAATTATTATTCCAATTTTTATTTTTATTTTTTCAAAATGGTCATCGAACTGGGGCTAATTAATATTTTGCTCCTTTTGATTATTTTAATTATACATTTTATAGGATTATTTTACTAATTTTTTAATTACACATTTCATCAAATTTTATTAAAATTTAATTTTTAACGAAACAAAACAGGAGCTTTGGTTAGTACTATTGTCTTGAGTTTTACAATTATTCTACATTGATTTGTAAAATAATATGTAGAATGCTTGTAGGGATGAAAAAATAAATGAGTAATGTTACTCATCTTTGGTGGGATTATAAATACAGTATAGGTGGTTCTAAATAATAGATCAAATGAAAGGTGAAATTAAATGACTTATTTAATTCCATCTATCATTTAATGTCACATTAACGTCACCTAGTCTGTATTTGTAACCACAATGGGGATGAATAGCATTACTCAAAAAAAACCCGATAAACATGTGTCTACAGATGGCTAAGTACATTTTCATCCATACACATTACAGGTGGCCAAGTACATTTTCACTCGATGTTTCAACAAATTGCAAACTAGTTTTTCATCAACTTCTTCAAACTAAAATATATGGGAGCTGATTTATCCAAATCGACTTTTTCTCGAACCTAATATATATAATTAACTACGAGCTATCCAACGAACCCAATTTTGATATATTTATCATTACTCTATTAATATTTAAATATTTGACCCAAATAAAATTGAATTTAATAAATATATCATTTTAGTCCCCGACTTTTTCAAAATATAAAATGTATAGCACATAGAATAATTAATTCTACTCTATTTTTTTATATATTTTTTTTTGGACTATCCGCTTAATCGGGTATTCAGGTCGGGGACCCCGTCCCGCCCCATTTAATTTCTTTTTCAGTATTCAATACTTTAAATGGAAAATTTTACGAAATTTCATTAAAATGGCAATTAAATTATCTTAAAATTATGACAAACAAATAAAAGTTTTAGTATACCAAATATGTTTCATTAGTGAGAAAAATTGGACATTAGCCCATAAATTCTTAATTTAACGTATAAGCAACATGCAAGGTTTGTTTAAGCATCAGTTTCAAAGACGTTATATCAAATATATTCGAATAATTTAATTTTTAAAAATAAATAAAAAAACTAAAAAGCACATTATTATTATCTCCCGTTAATTAATGGGGGCAATAAAATAAATGATCAAAACCTTAAAAAAAATTAAACGGGGTAGTAAAAGGGGTAAGGGCACGCCCTGCCTTGCCTTAAACGGGTAACAGGGTAGGGATGGGCGGGAAATTGCCTGGCGGGAGAGGTTGTCCCGATCCCGACCCGCCATCTTGCCAGTTTTGTTAATGTATTATGTGCTTGTTTGGAATAGTTTAAAAAACTGATGTTAGACTAAACAATTAATTTTAATTACAAATTTCATGGAACTCAAAACTTTTATCAATTTTTAATCACGCGTTTTATCAATTATTATCAAAAATTGCTAAAACTTTAATTAAAAAAAAGGTTTGTCAAACAACCCCTATACTTTTATATTCTTATGCACGGATTGTCATTTAAATTAAAATCAAAGGGGAAGAATGAAAATGAAAAACGAGGAAAGAAAGTAAAGGAAAACCCTTTGAGGTAAAATAAGAAAAATATATCATCAAGAGTGAAAAGCAATATTACTATTTACTACTATAGTTAAGAGCCTTAATTCTAGAAATGCATTACAAGGACACAAATTGAGAAGTGGGCGAAAAAGTCCAAGAACAACCTGAGAGCGACATTTGTGGTCCGGTTGTTGTGTGACAAGTAGATAATGACAATACATGTTCTTTTGTTTATGTAGATAGCAATTGGAAGATAGATTTAAATTTGTAATTTGCTGATTTGATTGTTGAATTATTTTTCGTGAACGTAAAGCGAGTTCATCGCACTGCGAAAATTTGTATTTTTTTTTTTTTTCTCTTTTTACAAGTCTTTGCTTTTGTGGTAGTGATTTATATTTTTCAAAGAGTGGCATAAGAGTTCACAATTTAAGCTCTAAGATTGATTTAAAAACGACGGTTAGCTCAAGTTTCAGATTAAATATTTTGATGGATAAAATAATTTTAATATCTAATGCTGTGAGTTGTAGTTCTAAAACCCCTTTTTGAAAGTGATAATGCGTTTTTACTTGGCCTGCCCACTTGGCGTGATTTTATTGGTCCATTGACCATCACCCCGATCTGTTTTCCTTATAAGCTTACTTGGGCCGTTGGATTTGATATATGGCTAAGGGTTAATGCTTATATTTCATTTGTGGCTACTGTACCGTCACTTTTGGGCCTTTTTTTCACACGATTTCATTCTCTCTTAGTGAGGCATTTTTTCCGTGATTCTCCGAGAGCTTAACTTTCATTCTTGAGTTGTATTAGATCTTGGTTCTGTATTTAGTATCACCTGTTGAGCCTGTAATCTTGTGTATTTTTGGGTAGTGTTCAGTGTTTTAGGTTTCATTTGGACTCCAAATGAAATCGGTAATCTGCACTTGTTAGGCTTTGAGGTTTTTGATTCTTGTATAGTGTAGGTTGATTTGGGAGGTCCGTTTGTGGATCGATGACAATCTGAAGTGTTTCGGTCTGAGTCTTGATTGTACTGACCATTATCACTCTGTCTTAGAATGTTCTTGCATAGTGACGTGCTTAATTTACCTCTAAGCCCTCTAGATTATGCTTTGCCGAACTGGGTGAACATTTTGTTATTATTTTCAATTTCTGCAGAGTGTGTTTTCTGGATGTTTTATTCTGTCTGTGTATTATTTGGGTGAATTATCCCAACAAACGCAATATTATCAAAAGTGTTATAGTACAACTAGCCCTTCTCAAGAAAGTGTGCAGTAAAAAGCCAAAAGAATCGGGAGATGCAAAATGGGAGAATAGCATTAAGGTCCATTTGATTAGCAAATGTGGAAAGACTTTCCAATTCCATATAAGTTAGAAAATAAAAACTCAAGTACATTGGAAAATAAAAATTCAAATACCCTATAAAAATACATTTTTCATGAAATTGGCAAAAAACAAGTTTAAAGTGGTTGTACCTTGAAATTCAAATTTTATTTCTACTTTCGTATTAAACAATTAAAGTAGAAATTGAATTTATCGGATGTGACATTTTTTTTTACGGAATTTAAATCAATCAAACGGACCCTAAATTTTTTTTGTAGAGATCTTGCTTTATGTACTCCTAATAGCTTGATTCACTTCGATTCTCTTGGCAAAAGTCACATGAATATTTATGCCGGAGAATTGCACTATCCGATATCATCAATAAGTTAGTTTTCAACTATTACAGTGTGTTTGAGCCACATTATTTTGAAAAAGTGTATTATCATATATGGTGCGTTTAAGCCACATTATTTTGAAAGAAAGTATTTTGAAATAGTAGATTGATGAAAAATATGTGGTTGAAAAAAAAAAAAAAAATATTGATGTGATGAAAAATATTATTTTATTTAAGAATGTGTGATTGAAAATAAGTAGAAGAATGGGAATGAAAAAAATAATATGTACCAAACAGGGACTTAGAAAGGACAATTTTGATTTCAACAGTTTACTGTAGTTGCAATAAGTCGGCAAGCAGCTTTTGCATATCCAACTTTATGAAATTAAAATTTTACTCCCCAACTTAGACGAGTGTCCTGAAATCTAGAGTAAAACATATTTCTATTGGAAAAAGTCTTGTGTCCCGGCTCAATGATCGGGGCGCAGTTTCTATTAGGAAAGAATGGTAAAATATCAGAAAATTTAATGAACTCTACTCATGTTAATTTTATCGAATTACGTGCCTATTTATAGGGATGTACAAGTTACCTATAACAAGTAATGGTTACAAAAGATATTTACAACAGGATTATCTACCCTTCAGAAGATGTGTACAATAACGACCTACACGTGAGATAAGGTTATCTATACAAAGAGATAAATTATCTCTAGCTAATAGCTTCCTCTCATATTTTGGGATTCATCTACAAATAACTCGATGATTAAACAAGCAATTAAAAGCTCACGATAAACAAGTATTAAACTCAAACAAGGAACAAAAGACTTTCTTTAAATTTTATGAATTTTGGGGTTTCAAAATGAAGATGATGTATATAGGTTGGGTAGGGAGGTCCAACTCCCAACTCCAATGTTTCTTCTTACTTTTTCTTCATTAATTATGAATCTATATACTTTGACAACATTTACACGGTAATGATCGATTTTCATCAGCTGCCAACGTGGCAGTTGGACCATCCTCACATTGTTTAATGAAGTTGAAATGTATTTTATTCATATATGATCTACAATGAAGAGACATGGTAATTTAGATTAAAAAAATTCAAAAGAATTTGGGGCCCGATTTAATATTTAAAAATGTATATAGTTTTAACTATTCTTCTTGTTTAACAGTGTCGAATAATATAGTTTTGCTATAGCCAGCCACTATTTTCATCCATCATTCTTATATATGTATTAAAAAAATTATAGACTACACAAAATTTTATTCTATACTCCTCGATTGGGTGAAAAAAATGGTTTTGTCATTTGGGTGTTTTTTTTTTCCTCTAATTGTCGTAGGCCAATGACCAATTAAGTAGTTTATAATAAGAAAATCCCACAAACCATAAATTATTATAAACTCCTACGGCTGAACTTTTCTTAAAGGGCCCACAAAGAAGAAAATCACAATTGACAATATGTGTGTGTCATGAAAGCATGAAACACATTTTATGATTTTCATTTTTCAAAATTAATGCAGAAGGGTTGACTGTTTGAGGTTTAGCCTCGATCGTACTAATTCAACGATGATTTATGTTTTAGTTGAAATCATATGGTTGAGCTTTTAAGTTCAAATTTTCTTTATTCACAAGAGGACATTTGGGTTCGCAAAAATTATCTTCCAATGAAAATGAACGGTGAATTTCACGAAATGTATTGATAATAAATTGTAGTTTGATTTTGATTAAAATTATAACTTAGAACATTTTCAGAAGAATTTTTAAGTACTCTGACAAACTATTTTATTTTTAACACTTAATTTTACTACTCTAAAAAATATTTATTGCTTTTCCCTATATACTCAATAGCTTTCCTCTAAATTGTTATATTATTTTCTTCCGTTAGAAATTGAAATATTTTGAATACATCTAATTATAAAGAGTGGCTCTAAATTAAAATGTTAATTTAAAGATCAGCATAATTTTAAGAGTTGACTCTCTAAATTAGTAGGGTATTTCATGTTTAAATAGTTTTTTTTGAAGATATTTTAATATTTCTCAAAACATGCCTAAATTTATTAAGCCCATGTTCGGGATAAATTAAAAAGTTACTAAAAATTTAAGTAAAAGTCAATAATTAATTTAACCACATATTTCATGAGGTACTCAAATTTTATCAAGTTTTCAACTACATATTTTATCAATTCTCATCAATATATACTAAAAATCTGATTTTTAGTTATACTAAAGAGAAGCTTACGCAAGTTCTCAACTTTTAAATTATTCTAGAGGTGTAAAGTTGAGTAAGACTACTCGATCTTTATTCATGTGTGAAGTTGGTTTGATTGTGCAATGAGTGGATCCATGACGGGCCACATTAGACCTCTACTTACTACTTAGACAAGTAAATTCGATCCGATCCATTTTCGACTTCCTAGCATGGTCCAAGAAGGTTGGAACATGATAAGGACTGAAACCTACCAATTAATACTAATTGAAACTGACCTTTGACCTAAAAGTGTTGCCAACTTTTCAAGAGTTCACACTGGATCTTTCGCTTTCCTTTTGGTTATGTAAAATTTCAATGGAGAAATAATTTGCAGGATCAAAAGTTAATAATTATTTCAGAGTATGCAAATCGGCCTATTAGCTCAGTTGGTTAGAGCGTCGTGCTAATAACGCGAAGGTCGCAGGTTCGAGACCTGCATGGGCCATTTATTTCATGGTTAATTATCACTTTGCCAATGATTGCTGCTGCCATTTATATTGTGTAGTGGGCTTTTAAGTCTCATACTTCCCCATTGTGGTAACGGACATAGGCCCTGGCCCAGACCTGATAAGAAAAATATTATTTTGTCAATGCTCAGTGAGGATTAAAATCAAAATTTTAATTTAATTCAAGATTATTAATTAATTTCAATTACATATTATATTTTACAATTTTCACCATATATTTTATTAAATTTTACAAAATCTACTAAAAATCTAATTTTAATTTCTGTCAAATGGAATAAGCTACTTGTACATACAAAGTGTACACATTGGCCATCTTTTTCTCACTGAGAGTTGGTTAAAAAAAATGCAACCATAGGTGTGTTGCGTTGACAGTACTTGTAAAGTCCATTTTCCCTGTACATGGGAATAACTCTAAACTAAAAGCCTCGTTGATAAATAGTTAATATTTGGAAGTTTATTAATGGAAAATGAAGTTTGATTATTTATAAATTTGACACACGGATGTAACAAGTCAAAATTCCATTATATTTATAATAATATTTTAATTAATATTGTTCAACCCATTTTGTGTGCTAGATTTATAAAATAAAAATAATATTTGCAAAGGGTTTTCTTTCATCAAAAAAACCTCAACTTTTTATAAAAAGAATATGATAATAATGTTACTTAGTAATTTACAAATTCAATTGGAAATTGTATTTTATTTAATAATGTTCAACCCATTTTGACTATAAAATAAAGTAGTAGTTCATGACAAGTAAACTTTTGCTAAAACTCTTTAACAAATTTATGAAAGAAAAATAATAATTAAGGATATGTCCAAGAGGAAATTACA
>CAIGRQ010003072.1:0-15414 GCA_903798375.1 Fraxinus sp. D2006-0159
TCTTTCGAATGCATGAAATAAGCCACCACACTCACACAATTACATGCACAATAATTATGGAGAAAATAAGATAAATATAAACCACTCAAATATCCAAAACATGTTTTTGATGTCAAGAATGTAAAACTAAGAAATAAAAATCATATTACAGAGTTCAATGTTCACTAGTACAGAATTAATCTAGCGAAACACGATGCAAAGAAGAAAATCAGAAATTTAATGAAGAACGACATCACCAATTTGATTCTTGAATTAAATCTTTGCATTGTGGTGTTGTTCTTCTCGTTCTTGCCTCTTTTTTTCTCTGAAAACCTTGATAAAAACTCATCCCCCTTGTTTTGGACGGCCATAGGGTTTAAATACCCTCTCAAGATTTGTTTCCATAGATATTTCAATCAAAATAGGAAATCAGAATTTTCACCAACTTTTTGTACTATGCGACTGCATAGTAGAGAAAAATGGCCCTCTATTTTTCCTTGAACTGACCAATGTGACCGCATAGTTATGGCAAATTACAAGTTCTTGCATTTTGGTCCTTAAATTTAATTTTGCCAATCTTGACCTCTTTTCCCACATCTTCTTCCTCCAATTTGTTATTCCAAATCTCAATTGATCCTCGATATCTTTACTTCTCCAATCTCTCCTCCGAGTCATCTTTCGATTATTCACACATTAGTCCCTGAACTTGGTTTTCTTCTGTTTTAGTCCCTTTCCCCATTTTTCTCCTAATTTCCACCGTATTCATCATTGTTGTCCTACCAAATACAAATTACATCGAATTAAGCTATATTCCACATATTATTAACAATTATCCATGTTTGTGGCATAAATTAAGTGTGTAAAACGCACTTATCAGCTACGCCAAATCTGAATACATCCGACTTCAGTGTAAGGTGACCACTACTAGTATATTCGGGTGCAGAGTATCCATGAATACCCATGATCCTTGTGGTAACATGAGACATCCTCATTTGGACCAAACTGCATATCCAAAACCAGAAAGTTTATGGCGGAACCCTTCATCCTCTAGTGGAAATTTTGTGCAAGATGCAAATCTTGGAGGGTAACGATAAGGAGATTAGAATAAATTGACCTCCATCATGTCTGAGGCTGTATCATAATTATCAAAGAAGATAAAACTGACTGAAGTATATAGTCTCTCTGTCCGTGCTTAACCACTTGAAAGAAAAGGAAATGAAAATTTTCGTCCATCAACTACCGATAAATCTTGGGCATAAGCAAAATAATTATCAAAGAAGATAACAAACTAAGAAGAACTTATCATATTGGGTGGAGCAGAAGAATCCCAATTATCGGAATGAACAAATCAAATAGAGCATCAGAAATAGACTCAGTATAATTAAAAGGCAAAGTTGATAGTACTTTTGCTAGTTGGGAAGCAGCAATTCAATTAAAAGCAAAGTTGATAGTACTTCTATATCAGTGCATCTTTTAAGTTACCTTCATTGGTCTTGTTTCTTTCGGGCGAACAGTGTGATTAAGTGTGCACGTTGTTGTACAATTCGTTAGGCTGGCTGAGGCTTTAAGTGAAACCTCAGGCAGAAACTGAAGTTATCGGTTGACCCCCGTGACAATTACCATGATATTGCTTACAAGCTATATGTATCAATTTAATTTTTAAGAAAACCAAGCCAGTCCCAGGTGGCTCTTACATTTCCTCCTTACTTTACTATAAAAATGGATGTTCGATGCACTTCCAGCAAGTATATAAGCAAATTAGTTAAACATGTATATATGTTCTTCAAGACTAAAAATATAGCATGTTAGTATTAAAATTAAAAATGGCTTTTCTTCTAGTTCTTGAAAGTGGAAAGTTGAACATTGCTTCTTGGGCAAAGTCGAAACAAAAAAAAAAAATCAAGCAAACAAAAGAATGAATGAATGATTTAAGTCATTTCACTGCACAAAATATCAGGGAAGAATCGAATGAAAACTTCAGTCCACTGCCATGCAGTTTAACCCAAAACCTTGCGTAAACCTATATAGCTTCATTTTTCTTCTGTTTTTTCATTCTGGTTCTCCTGGTAAACATATAGCTTCATATTTCTCTTTCATCCCTAGAGGTAAGAGCATCAGATGGGATTCAAGATCGTGCCAAGAACCAATTTTGCACATAAAGTTTTCATTATTCCAGTATATTTTGTTTTCTACGTCATTAACCACAGCCAGTTACCATCAACATGAAAAGAAAAGAAAAAAAAAGTCAAATCATTTTGCCCTTTTCTCTCTCGAATTCTCTGCCTCATCCTGATCTTTAAGCAAATTTGATCCCTGCGAAATGTCCTCAAACTGCAGAAGATTTGAAGTGGGCTTATTTCTCTGCCCTTGGACCTTACTTCGAGCAGCATGGGGGTTATATTACTTCACAATGCCAAATAATCCAGAGCAGCCACCACTTGAGTCATGGTAGGCCGAGATGGGGCCTCATCTCTTACACACATTAATACCACATCAACGACTTTGCAGAACACGGATTCTTGAAATTGTCCATTCAGTTGTGGATCAGCCAACTGCACACAGTTCTTACGATCATTCAAAAAAGGACGTGCCTACAAATATAAGAGGATGATTATAGCCATTATATACATAAAAATGAAGACCATTATGAATATCAAATAATTACAAGAATATATATCAGAGCCTAATGCATAAGAAACCTTTGGCTCTGCACAACCTAATGATACAGAACGGAAGGAAGACAAACAGAAACAGAGAAGAGAGAAGAATTGGATGGAAAACTCAAATCAGTCAAATGTTTTAATAATCAATTCAATAGTGCACATAACAATCAGATATAAGGTTTTTGAAGCATTTCAAATTACTTGCAGTTTCTCATAATCAGCAATTCTATAGGCATTAAAAATTTTACCCAATTAATAAGTGCATGCTTCCCGATTTCCCGATTATCATCTAATGCCCTACGTCCAGTGATTATCTCCAACAAGACTATGCCAAAACTATAAACATCTGACTTCATCGTAGGTTTTCCAGTTGCGGCATATTCAGGTGCAAAGTATCCATAAGTACTCATGAGCCTAGTGGTAAGATGAGTCTTATCCTCATTTGGACAAAACTTTGCAATTCCAAAATCAGAAAGTTTAGGGAGGAACCCGTCATCCATCAATATATTAGATGATTTCAGGTCCCCGTAAATGACTGGTGGATTCGCCTGGTGGTGCAGGTAACTCAAACTCTTAGCTGTACCAGCTGCTACTTTCATTCTAGTAATCCAATCCAGGGGTTGCATGTCAGGTGTAAGATCTGCACAATGACCCTAGCTTATAATCATACATTTATGAAGAAATTCATAAATTCTTCATAACAAGCATAAGGGGAATAAAATTCAAGAGCAAAACGATGACTAAACTGGCAACATCCACATAGAATAACCCTTCTAAAGCTACTGAATAAACTATTTCAAAAATTTAAAGCAATCTCCATCAGGTCTGTGGGAAATAATAAGCTAGAATTGACTGAAGCATATAACTTCTCTGTCCCTCACCCTCACCAGTAAAAAGAAAAAATGGAAAAGCCTAAAAAGGAGATATATTGCCATACTATTGCAATTCCGCAGACAAAATTCTACAATATATCAGAGAAACAAATATGACAACTGCCAAGAATTGGCAAATTCCTAACTATCAAGAAAACATGTGAACTGTTGAAATGTGACATATAGCCGCAAACCTCAAGTTTCATCAGATGCCTTGGTACAACAATAACATCCAATAGTCTTTTGTGCATAACTAGATATGGGATCAGAACCAAAAGGGAATAAATTATTGTCGCAAAAGCATTTTCTAAGCATATTGTTCTATAATCAGATGTTCAAAGGATGCATTATCATGAAAAGGAAATTTGATTAGTATGTATTATGACCGTGGAGGCGATTTTCCAAGGAACCCAAGGGCAAGAATTCATGTACAAGAATTCTAAGGCCCCCCTCATCACAGTAACCGACCAAATTGACAAGGTTAGGGTGACGCAGCAGAGAAAGCATGTGAACATCCACCAAAAACTCCTTGTCCCCTTGTGAACCATTTTGATCAAGTCTTTTAACGGCAACAATCTGAAAATAGTTACAACATGTTATATATTCACATCTACCCTAATTTTGGAAATTATGAACAAAAAAAGAAGGCCAAATCCAAATATCGGTCATTTTAATCTCTGGTTAAAGATTACCTGGCCGGTGCTCTCTATTTTCCCTTTGTATACAGGCCCATAGCTACCTTTTCCTATGAAGGATCCTTGCCTGAAATTGTTAGTTGCTGTTGCCAGATCATGAAAAGAGAACGCCGTCGCATTACTTTTAGATTGATCAGCAGCATCCTCTGAGACAGAGGAACACTGAACTAACTCTGGTTTTTTACTCATTTTCACTGCATGAAATTACCAACGGTTAGGCTTAGAAGTGTGAGAAAGGAAGAAGCATGATAAACAATTAAACATCACAACCACATTAGTCATGGCTCATATGCATTTTGCAGATTCTGATTTTTTTTTTACTCATGAGAACTTGTCAAGATAACAACAAAGAATCCCAAGAAAACCCATACAATTACAATGCTGAAAATAAATAGAAAACATAAGTAATTTAGATCAAGAACCAAGGATTATAGACATTACAGAGACGAAAGTGAGAAGAAATCAAGTAGAAAATCCGTGCAAGAGCAGCCTCTTGAAAGATGATACCCTAATCCAAAGAGAAGATTAAACCCAATTCTTGAATTTGAAGAACACTGTAGTAGTAAGTAGTCTAGTCTGCTTAATTCGTGTTGCTGGTGAAAATTGAAAAGGAGGGAACTGCAATAACGACTCTCAACTTAAATATCAACTGAACAAAACAGTTTTTATAAAAATTAAAAACGCGTGCACTAAAGTTTTAGCAACTTTACTAATTTAAAAACGTGTTTTCACACTTCTGAATTTTGAATATTATACACTTCTCCTTTTGGTTATTATTATTTTGAGTTTAACAGAATAAAAATAGAATACTAGTGTACTGTTCACATGTTCCGGTTTACATGGCCGAGAAATGCTAGATGTAGCGTGATAATCCCTCACATTGGGGTGGAGCCCGCAATTTTAAAAATCGCGAGCCCCCACCTCATGTGAAGAATTGTCAAATTGAGTGCACAACAAGGTGTACACTTAGCCTTATTTTTATTTGGACACACAAACCTTACATGTTTCGATTTAAACTGATGCAATTATGCTACATGTAAAAAAAATAAAAAATTGAAAGCTGTATGGTTTCAAATTGACGTAGGATAATTTTTTAATTTATTTCTTTTTTAGATAAAAAGAAAAATTTCTCTTAGCCCCTGTTTGATACTCCACTTTTTCCTTGGAAAATGGAAAAGATCTTGGAACAAGCTGTTTGATTGCAATTCTTCTTTCGGTAAAATATTTTCCCGCCGCAATCTGACGCGCCTGTTTTTCCTTCAAATCATTGAAATTGATTTCTTTGGTTTTTAATTTTCCAGGTTACTGTTGGTTTTATTTTTTTTTTATTTTTTTTTTGGCAATTAAAGTTTTTTTTAGACATAATGGAATTTTTTTTTAAAACTTTTATTGATAATTTCTGTACAAAACAAAGTCGAACGAATGATATTCGGTATGATAATTTTTTTTTGGCAATTGGAACAAATTCTAAAATTAATGATAAAAAAAATTATCACTTTCATGAACAATTTTTATGAAAAACAAAGTCAAACGGATATCAAATTTTTAATATTTTTTAGGTGAAAAATTATACCAATAAAACACAATTAATTATAATTCTCCATAAAATATTTTCTAAACAATTCAATTACCTGTAAAATATTTTTTTTTTGACTCATTTTTCACCATGTAATGAAATGGAGCCTTAAATTTTCTAATTATAATTCTCAATAAAATATTTTCTAAACAATTCAATTACCTGTAAAATATTTTTTTTTTGACTCATTTTTCACCATGTAATGAAATGGAGCCTTAAATTTTCTATTCCTTAACCTACAAGGATTAGAAAATTATTTTATCTGTACAAAATTTTCGAGTTTTCACGTTAGATTCAACAGTCCGCTTCAGCACCAAGCGAAGCGTCGCCATCACATCACCCAGTTTGAAATCGAGCGAAGAAGGAGAAGAGGTAAAATGGTGGGAGTGCTTTCGAACAAAATCCAAAAGTACGAACTAAAGCCTGGCGATCACATCTATTCTTGGAGACACTCGTATATCTACGCTCATCATGGTCCATTTTCTTTTCTTCTTTTTTTCGACTCTTGAGCATTTTTTAACTCAATTATATTGTCTATTTTGAGCATTGTTATACTGATCTTTATTGTCGCGATTTTTCTATTGGTTGGTCTCTTTGGTATTGATTAATTTGGCTTTTGTTGTACTCTAGAGTCTAGATGAATGTTGAGTTTCGACTGAAAATTCCGAGAGGAGGAAGAGGTCAAAATAAGAGGATTGCAATTTAAATTTTAATAAGAAGTATGAAAGATCCGTTGATCATTCGTGAAATCCTTTTAATTTTATGATTAAATTTTACTTTTATCCTTATTTTTTTATTGTGATAGATGGGTGACACAGAATAATGTCTAGACGGATTTTAGGAACTACTGTTAGCAGATCTAAGGCAATGGTGAACTTGGAAAGTAGATAGATGAAAGTAAAAATATATTGTTCAAACCAAATCTGCAATTTAAACATACAAACATAAAAAATGTAGACTTATAACAATCTAGACTCTCCTTAAGAGACTTGCTCCCTCTAGTGCTTCAAGTGTCGAAGGATTTGTCTGCTTGGCTGGAACGGATGTGGTACCTATGTCACTCATGAACAACAAACAAACTTAACTTTGAAGCAGAGAATGAAGGAAATATTTTTTATGAAAGAGAGACAAGAGATTGAAAAATTGATGTGAAATAGGAAACATGCAATCTGGAAGACCCTATTTATAGGTTCATTTCTGGCCATTTAAACACATGGTTCATGACTTCTCCAAGAAAGGAGAAACCTTTAATTGACAAGTTGAAATTGTTATGTGAAGTAATGACGATTCTGGAAAAAAAAAAAGAATTTTATGAAAGATGACATTGTTTTGGCCAATCTAAACGATAATGTTAAGTTGAAAGGACATCTGCTTGGGTCATAACATGTTGGAGTGGACATATCATTTAGGCTTTTTCAGAAGAGTCATCACCAATGTGCTCCTTATAACTAATAATTTTTCCTTTATTAAGTGGCGAAAGCTGAAAGCATGATCAATGTTTTTTGTGTGTGTACGCATAGCTAATGACAAATATTTGGTATATGAACTTATCGTAGGAAATATATTTCAAGGATCACGAAATCTATGACACTTGGAACCCTAGCCTTTCTAATACTTTAGGCACTCCTGCATTCAAGATAGTGATCATTTTGTCCAGAGTGATAAGTTACGTTTTTAGGTCCAAGAAAAGAGAACATCCAGAGCTTGAGCTTGTAAGATGAAATGGAGAAGTTCTATAGAGGTTATATGTTATGGGAAAATACCTTTTAAGGTTAAAAAAATAAGTTTTACGGAGTGGCTATTGTACCTTTTATGCTTTATATGATACTAGGTGTTGGGTAATTAAAAGGAAAAATGTCTAAAAGGTGAATGTAGTGAAATGTGGATGTTAAGATAGAGTGTGGTCATATTAGAATGGGCAAAACAGCTGAAGATCAGACCAATTACGGATAAATTAAAAGAGTGACAATCTAGTCATTTGGTAGTTAGGACATGTCTTACGTAGACAGAGAAATTTCTGTCCGTAAAGTGATAGAATCTTAGTAGAACATGTTAAAAGAGAGAGGGGTAAAACAAAATTGACACTGTTTCCCTTGGTTGGGAATGATAAGATTGCATTGGATCTTTCAGTAGATGCAGCGATATACAGCATAGTAAGAAAAGATCCATATTGTCAATCCTAAATTACCAGGGAAATAGACTTGGTGGTGGTTGTCATTGCAAGAAATTCCAAGCTAAACAGTACTACGTATATGAGCTTAAGACTGTAATTCATTACTCTTATGTGGAGGAAGTGAAAACAAAACACACACCCTGGTGAACACAACGATGATAAATAGCGAGATAACAGTTCTATTTTCTTTCACAAAAAAATATCGAGCAAGAGAGTCAGAGATAAGTACATCATGAACAGTATGACTAATATGACTACTTCAACTCTGCCATTTGTTTGAGAAGTTTTGATCATGACTAGTGCGGTGAGGTCCCACATTGTTTGAGTAGCCTCAAAATCAATACAAGCAGGGAACTATGGCTGAATGAGCTTTGTGAATTCTTGAAATTGGGAGCAAGTTTAGAATGAGATTTAGGCTTATGCAGAGTAATTATCCGTGAAGATAACTAACTAAGAACTTACCATATCGGTTGGAGTTAAAGCCCCAATCATATGATCTAATTCAAATTAAGCCTGAGAAATATATTCAGTATGATTAAAAGGCAAAGTTTGATTTTTTTACTAATAGGGAAAATATTCAATTATATGATTCATGTTTAACATTTCTAACTTCCAGCTGAAATAAGATTTGATATGGCACTGGAGAGGATCTAAATGAGAATTTTATAGGAGCATTTGGAGCAATGGTCATCTTTGAACCTGCATAAGACAATTGCCAAGAAGAAATGAACATCAAGTCTAATTTCGTAAAGTTATCCTGACTTAAATTAATTTAAGGATAAATGGGGAACAAAATCAGCATTGGGAACAATGTGGATTTTGATATATTTCAATTATATAATAGCTACATTTGGTGCTGATACTGTGGGGGCATTAGAGTTATGAATTTTGGAGTCGATGTGTGAGGAATGGCCATGTGATTGTTACTTAAGAGTCAATAAGCTATTTTTAGAAATCTTGACAGCATGTTCATTATGGTGATTAGTTTCCTGATTTATGGTGGTCAACAAACAATACGAGCTATCATATGCATTGTTCAAGGTTTCATCGATACCTTGTCCCACTCAAATCATTTACTTTTTAACTATTTAATGCCCCCTATAAAAATTGCTTTACCTGTATGTCTACGTGGCGGAATACACTATGAATTTGAAAAATGCATTGCTTGTGTAGGATGTGGTTGTGTATGTCCTATTGATTTACTTTTTCTCTTTTTCTTTTTTTTTTATTGGAAATGACACAGAACGTAATCACAAAAGAATATATAATGTCAAGTGGCCGTAAATTGATGAGTCACGAGGATAATTGGCACAATAAAAAAATACTCAAACTGGGTTTTATTCTTGATAAATTTGAAGTTGGCTACATGAATCTACTTTTGCCATGATACACTATATGATCTATTTACAGGGCTTGGGATTTTGTATAATCTATTGTACAGGGGCTGGGGTTTTGGTATGATTTATTAATCAAACTACATTACATCTGTGAATGCCATTTTTAACTTGTCTCATTTTATCCAATATCATTTCAATTATTTTGACTCATAGATGGAGTGACAAAAGCCTCCATATGGGAAGAATTTATAAATAGTTCAATTTAAATATAGATAAAAAAGAGTGGTGGACTAGAGGACAATACTTCTTGGTCCATTTAAATGTGTCGTTGAAAATTGTTCAATTCGACTATTTCTCTATCTTTAGGCTGTGTATAGTAAACTGTATTTCCCCGTTACCATAGCTTGACTACTTTGCATTTCATTCAACTTCAGGAATATATGTCGGGAACGGAAATGTGATCCATTTCACTCGGGGACCGGGACAGGAAATTGGGACGGGAACTGTGTTAGATCGTTTCATTTTCAGTTCGTCTCCTTCCGATACCTCCAAGCCCCCATGCCTGATATGTGGTGATCAGTCAAAGTCTGATGGTGTCATCTCTTCTTGCCTTGACTGTTTTCTTTCTGGTGGTGAACTATATCTGTTTCAGTATGGTGTCTCTCCAGCAATGTTTCTTGCCAAAGCTCGTGGAGGAACATGTACTCTTGCCCCTTCTGATCCACCTGAAGATGTCCTTCACCGTGCTGAATATCTTCTTCAGAATGGTTTTGGCGCCTACAATATTTTCAAGAACAATTGTGAGGATCTTGCAATATACTGCAAAACTGGTTTGATTGTCATCACAAGCATTAGTGTCGGCCGGAGTGGGCAGGCAGCTTCTTTTTTAGCTGCTGCTAGTGCCATTGTCTCATCACCACTTCGCTTTTTAACTACTAGCTTTCCCGGTCTTACAGCAGTGGGATGTGGCATTTATTGTATTAGCCGAGTTATGTCCGATATTGGAGTACGACGTGATGTCAGGAAAATCCCTGTTGAAAGGCTTGTTTCTGAATCCGGCTTAGATTAAGTCGGAAGCAGCAACTGAGACCCCGAAGGAAGATTGAAACTGGAAGTGACTTTTATGGTTGGCCAATTAGCTCCCCCAATTATTATGATCACCAGTGATAATTTATTTAAGCATTGATCTGCAGGCTTTCCTGTTAAATGTTTCTCTGGTTAACATATCCTTATATATTTTTATGTTTGTGAAAATTGTCATCATGGTGTGAAAACTGGTCCTCATTGGTGTACTTGATGAATCTATCGACACTGGTACTCAAGAATAACTTTGTTTACCTTTTCTTTTTCGTGATATCCTCTTGTTCATCATTCCTGTGTTTAAGGTTTCCCTGCTTTTTTTTGACTGTCTTCGTTGTATATAAATACAAAATCCTCATTGGAAAGTTCATTGAAACCCCTATTTGACAATCATAAAATGGATTGTTTTGGGGACAAATAGTTTCTTTTTTGAAAAATGAGTTTCGGCAAATGGCGCCAACTGATATTCGTCCGCCTTTCCTCCTTCACTAACAATCATTCAGACAACAAATAACCTACAAAGAAATTGACCCTATGGGTAGGCTTAACGACCTATTTGACATGCCCAAAACCAGGCGTGTGCCACCACTATGATATGGGGCAGGCGAGGCATATAGACAGCCCTTAGAGATGAGTACCACAACAGCTATCGTGCTTGTAGTTTGCTAGATCCTCATCTCATACTAGAAAAGATAGCGATGGTTGCTTCCATTAACACTCAATATCTCCACTACCTATTAAATAGGTAAAATCTACTGACTTCTTTATATATATATATATATATTATGACTTACGACTTTTTAAAATTTTCGTTCAAATAAAACTGTAAACCTAATAATTTAATAAGTGGGTCCATCACAGCATCTTTATATATATATATTACGACTTACGACTTTTTAAATTTTCGTTCAAATAAAACTGTAAACCTAATAATTTAATAAGTGGGTCCATCACAACATCTTTATATATATATATATATATATATATATATGTATCACGACTTTTTAAATTTTCGTTCAGATAAAACTGTAAACCTAATAATTTAATAAGTGGGTCCATCACGGCATCTTTATCCCAAATCACTTCATCTTTATTATTCATAATTTTCATAATATTCGCAATTTATAAGCACTTGAAACACTACTAAAGAAATGCTTAAAATTATATCATGACAATATGTTGATTGAAATTAACGTTTGACTTTAATAATTTCTTTAGCTTATATTTTTCTACTTCCATGGTGCATACATTTTTGTGCTGAAATTTTTACTTTTTCTGTATCTCAATTTGGACCTTTTCAAACTTGGATGAATAGCATCACTCTTTTCGTTAGAGTTTAGACGTGATTTAATCTCTTGTGATGTGAGTACAAACTATCAAATTAATTATTCGAATTGCCCATGTGAGGGGGTGTCATCCCGAACGTACACGTAGCATTATTCTTCGAAGCTATTGTGTTTCAGTACAGTAACATGGTAGAGTTGCACTAATTTTTTTTCCTCCCTTTTTGAAGGTTACACTACCAGATATACATGAACGTCAGCGGAAACAGAGAGAACAACATATCATTACCCTTTATGATGATCTATTGATTGAAATTTTGAGTACTTCTAATGGAAATTTCCCAAATATGTACTAGAAATTGACTTTTTCTTTTTGCATTTTAATCCGGACTGAGTTGACTCACTACAGCCTACTAGTCTTTGTCGATCCCATCTTCTTTGCCATATCTCTGAGCACAAACTTTTGTATTTTTCCGGTGGAAGTTTTCGGAAGCTCATCCTTGAAAACCACCGTCTTCGGCACCATGTAGCGCGGCAATTTCTCCCTGCAAAACACTATCACGTCCTTTTCCGTCGGCTTTTCCTTTAACCCAATTTTCAAGCTCACAAAAGCGCACGGCGTTTCACCCCAGAATTCATCGGGCCGGGCCACCACCGCCGCCTCGTTGATCGCCGGATGCGTGTACAGAACAGACTCAACCTCCACACTGCTCAAATTCTCCCCACCACTAATGATCACATCCTTTGATCTGTCCTTGATTTCCAAGTATCCATCAGGGTGCATAACACCAACATCGCCTGTGTAAAACCAACCATTCTTCATGCATTTTGAGGTGCCTTCAGGGTCTTTTAGGTATCCCAGCATAACGCAAGCTCCTCTCAGTACAACTTCACCCAGAGTTTTGCCATCCCGATTGACACTCTTTTCTGATTCAGGGTCAATCACATCGAATTCAGCCATTCCAGGGGTCCTAACTCCCTGTCTGGCTTTGAGCCTGGCCCGTTCACTGGCAGGCAATTTGTTCCACCTCTGCTTCCACGAGCAACATATAATCAGACCTCCTGTTTCAGTCAATCCATACCCATGACTCACAATAAACCCAAGCGATTCAGTTCGGAACAGCACCGCCGCTGGCGGCGGCGCTCCGGCTGTTAGTACGTGAACTGGCCTTTCTAGTAGTATACTGCCATCTGGAACGTTTGATAGCATGTTAAGTACCACTGGTGCACCACACATGTGGGTCACCTTATGATTACGTATCGTGGTGTAGATGGCCTTTGCATCGAATTTCCGCAGGCAAATATTGGTGCCGCCCACCGCTGCCATTCCCCAGGTGTAGCTCCAGCCATTGGCATGGAACATAGGCAGTGTCCATAAGTACACCGGTTCTTTTGGCACAGACCACTCCAGTAACGAATCCATTGATATAATGAATGTCCCACGGTGGCTATGGACGACTCCTTTCGGCGAAGAGGTGGTTCCGGAGGTGTAATTCAGCGTTAAAGGATCGAATTCACTTTCAGGGCGTACCCAATTGAAATTAGAATCACCATCACGGATCATGCCCTCATAAGTCCTATTGAATGATGATGATGATTCAAATTCATCATCGGTGATAAAAATAAGAAGAGGGCGTTGAGAATTCGTTGGGAATAAAGACAAGGCTTCAACAACCAAAGATTCTGATTGACAATCAACAAAAACAAGCTTCGATTCAGCATGGTGGAGGAGGATGGAGATTGTGCGCGCATCGAGGCGGAGATTGATGGTATTAAGAACAGCGCCGGCCATAGGAATGGCAAAATGAAGCTCGTACATGGCGGGGACATTAGGCGCCACCACAGAAACTACCTGGCCTCTCTTGATACCCAACGATAATATAGAAGATGCCACTTTCAAGCACCTGAGATAGGTTTCCGACCAAGAATAGGTAGCGGAGTTATAAACAATTGACGGGCAATCGGCATAAACAGTGGCCGCTCTCTCCAGGAATCCGATGGGCGTGAGTGGGCTTGAATTGGGAGGGCTTGACTTCAACTGTTCCATAATCAGCTATGGTGTCTGGAAAGAAGAGTGGCAATTATTAAAAATAATATGCATTCAATGTGATAAGCTTCGTAGGAATTAAACAAGTATAGGTTTTGTGGTACAACGTGATTAAGCTATCATAATCAATTATGTGTAAGCAAATTTCTCATTGGCAACCTTCACTATTGTCGAGTCATAATTTTTTTAGTTTTATCTATTTAGAATAAATATTTATTTTCGTATATTTTCTTAATAATTACTTAAGATGTCCCATGAACGTTGAATTACGGATTTGTGATACATTTTTTTATGTTGTAATCTACCCAACTTGTTAATTATAATTAGGTATGTATCCAGGGACGGATCCAGCACTCGACAAATCGGGGCGATGTCCCTGCTGGATTTGTTAAGAAAAAAATTAAGTGAAGATTTTATATTAAATATATATAAAGTTAGTGCATAAATTTTACTTGATCAGTAATTAGCTCAAAGGGTTATCGTCCTCACTTTCCATGTGGGTTCGATTCCTTTCCCTTACTCTTTCTTTTAATGTCAAAACTGTACCAATTTTTAACTAATAAAAGTTATTTTTCAGCAAAAATGCTACATAATAGACAATGTAGCCGAATTGGTTGATTGCACACTTTGCATGTGAGATGAATAAGGTTCGATTCCTTCTACTTTCATTCTTTCTTTTAATGTTTGGACAAATAATAGATAAATAAAAAATGTACCAGTTTTTAACAAATAAATGATATTTCTCATATGGTGAAATGTTTGGTTTGGATTCAAAAGACCGTGAGTTCGATTCCAATAACTTCATCTCCTTCTTTTATTTTTTTTAACAAATTAAATTGAAAATCTAAACAAATATGTTATTAGTTTTCGCTTCCAAAATATTTTTTTTAAGAAATTTATTTACCCAAATTATTATTTCATAATATATACTTTTAGTATTAGATTTTATCAATTTATTTTGTAAAATTAAATTTGGACAATTTAAGTACTATTTTTTTTCTTTTAAGAGTTCGAAAAACATTAAGTCAAAAATAGTTCTAATTCGAAAAATTATTGTTTTAAAATGTTTGCATAAACTTCGCCTTTGTCTTTTCTGTGTATTAAGTATAAACTTCGTCTTATCTCNTTGTAAAATTAAATTTGGACAATTTAAGTACTATTTTTTTTCTTTTAAGAGTTCGAAAAACATTAAGTCAAAAATAGTTCTAATTCTAAAAATTATTGTTTTAAAATGTTTGCATAAACTTCGCCTTTGTCTTTTCTGTGTATTAAGTATAAACTTCGTCTTATCTCATTTAAATTCGTAAAAACTTGAAACTTGATCATTCGTATATGATTGACAAATGTATTTTTTAAAATTATTTTGGATTGTATTGAATTATATTTTTTTACATTTTAGTGTATTTATACATTCATTGAGAATTATTTAATATTATTTAATTAAATATTAATAAACAATCTCACTAGTAGTCAACGACTGTCCTAGCTGGTCAATATCCTGGATCCGGCCTTGTATGCGTCTCATCACAAAGGGACATTCTTGCATGAATTTTCCATTGATTTAGATGTGGTCGTGGGCCCCGAATGGTGCCCCAACACATGCATTATGGTCCGAGTCTTGTCCTTCTATTTTGAATTCACCGGATTATTTTTTCCTGTAATATGATAATATGAATTCTAGGAACAATATCCCTACTTATATAAAAGAG